>CAUYLG010030747.1:0-31952 GCA_963573385.1 Cacajao melanocephalus
TTTTGTATTTTTAGTAGAGATGGGGTTTCACTACATTGGCCAGGCTGGTCTCGAACTCCTAACCTCAAGTGATCTGCCCACCCTGGCCTCCCAAAGTGCTAGGATTACAGGTGTGAGCCACCACCCCCAGCTGCTTAAAGTAATAGATTATAAACTATCCTGACCTAGAAAAATCATTTTATTAGACTGCTGAAATACGCTAAACTGATAAGGTACTTTGAATATTTTCCGTTTAAAATACCTACCCCATGTCTATTAATATTAAAAACAGTTAAACCGAATACTGCTAGGCCGGGCGCGGTGGCTCACACCTGTAATCCCAATACTTTGGGAGGCCAAGGCGGGTGGATCATGAGGTCAAGAGATCGAGACCATCCTGGCCAACATGGTGAAACCCCGTCTCTACTAAAAATACAAAAAAAATTAGCTGGGCGTGGTGGTGCGCGCCTGAAGTCCCAGCTACTCGGGAGGCTAAGGCAGGAGAATTGCTTGAACCTGGGAGGCGGAGGCTGCAGTGAGCCGAGGTCGCACCACTGCACTCCAGCCTGGCGCCTGGTGACAGAGTGAGACTCTGTCTCAAAAAAATAAAAATAAACCGAATACTGCTAAACCACTTTAAATATTAATATATAATTTCAGGTCAGGAACAGTGGCTCACACCTGTAACCCCAGCACTTTCGGAGGCTAGGCGGAAGGATCACTTGAGGTCAGGAGTTCAACTCCAGCCTGGGGAACATAATGAGACCCCCTTCTTTATAGAAATTTAATTTAAAAAATAAAATACATGGCCAGGTGTAGTGGCTCACGTCTGTAATCTCAGCACTTTGGAAGGCTGAGGCAGACAGATCACGAGGTCAGGATATCAAGACCATCCTGGCTAAAATGGTGAAACCCTGTCTCTACTAAAAATACAAAAAATTAGCCAGGTGTGGTGGCATGCACCTGTAGTCCCAGGTACTTGGAGGCTGAGGCAGGAGAATCGCTTGAACCTGGAAGGCAGAGGTTGCAGTGAGCTGAGATCGTGCCACTGCACTCCAGCCTGGGCAACAGAACAAGACTCTATCTCAGAAAAATTAATAAAATAGAATAGAATATGTATGTATATATATTATTTTACCTACCAATCTTGTTATGAAAACATTTACAATTCAAGTTAAAGATGTACTCACAAAAGATTACATATTTACACATATTTTATAAGCATTTCTTCCACTGAACACCCCAAGCAAGATAAAAATACATTAAACTTAATGCCTTTTATTTATCACTTATGTCACAAAAGAATTTTTTTTAGTTTACTGTTAGTTCTTACATTCAACAAGTATTTATTATGCATACGTTCTAGATACTACTTTAGGTCCTAAAATAAAATAAATAGGCAAAGTTCCTAGGACTCTTTTCAACATTGTATTCTCAGGCTCTAGCACTTAGTAAGCTCTTAAATATATGTTGAATGATCTCCCAAGTCAGAGAACTGCATTTTCTAACAAAAGGAAATTTCACTCAAATAATAATAAACCTGGTTACATACCACTGATGTTAAGATCATAATCTCCTGCTGTAATCACATTAGCCACTAATCCTTCTGCAGGCTGACTGCCAGAAACAACATCATTCAAAAGCTTCCGGATGGCTCCAGGCTGAGGTGGCTGGGTGACAATGTTGCTTACTGCTATCTTCAAATTTTTAATTACGTGAAGTTGATTATTAGGATCTCTCATATGAACTTTAAAGAAAAAAAAAAGAAAAAACTTGAAATTAATTCTACACAATGCATAATAACCCAAAATTGGGCTAATAGTCATAAACAAAAAAAAAGGATGCTCAAATCAGAAGCCAGCAATTCCAAGTGGAACATTCTTCCAGAAATATAAATGGTTGAAACATTCCCTCATATACCAAAAGGGCTAGCTAGACAGTTTATTAACTGCAGGATTCCTTCCTGTCTCACTCCTGCTCAGCTTTCCTACTGTAGGTTCTTTCCTTTCCTATGTTTACAGTTGTCAGAAACCAATCACCAACCAGACCACTTCTCTAATTCTCACCTCACACTAAAGCTGATCCAAAGCAGCATAAAGTCTGTGGTATTAACAATAAACACGGTAAAGGGAAAAAGAAAGGGGAATTAAATGTTGCACCTGGGCTTCCTTCTGCTTTCACTAGTCGACCTACATTCTTAGCCTCTTTTTCACTCTCATAAAACTCAATGCCCACTCCAGTGCACAATGCTGTGGTGGAGGCTGTGGATGTGCAGGGGCAACAGGTATGTAGAAACTCTCTGTACTTTCTGTTCAAATTTGCCATTCATCTAAAACAGGTCTAAAAATTAGAACCTACTTTAAAAAAAAAAAAAAAAAACAAAACTGGCCAGGCGTGGTGCCTCACGCCTGTAATCCCAGAACTTTGGGAGCCCCAGAACTTTGGGAGGCCAAGGCGGGCGGATCACAAGGTCAGGAGATCAAGACTGTCCTGGACAACATGATGAAACCCCGTCTCTACTAAAAATACAAAAAATTAGCTGGATGTGGTGGAGGGTGCCTGTAATCCCAGCTACTAGGGAGACTGAGGCAGGAGAACTGCTTGAACCCGAAAGGTGGAGGCTGCAGTGAGCTGAGATTGCACCACTGCACTCTAGCCTGGGTGACAAAGTGAGACTTGGTCTCAAAAATACAAATGTCCAAATTCCTTCTCCCACCCCAGTACTTCCTGCCACCACGGTGCTACAGTCCTTGCTTCAGCCTATACAATTTATAATCAGTAAGTAGTTTAGAGCTTCAGGACTAGGAACAGGTTCTGAGGCAATTACAGCAAGAAGACAGTGCCCACAGTCCACAGAACAAAATGTGAGTATATTTTTTCACATAATCAGACTAAATGTTCCACAATAGCATTAAAAGCAGTCCATTATAATGACTAAGGACTCAGGTTTTTGAGTTGGACTTTAATTTAAATCCCAACCCATTACTTATCAATTGGGTTACCCTGAACAACTTTTCTGTGCTTCAAATTCCTCATGTGCATAGGTGATTACTATCTACTTCACAGGATCATTTTAAGGATTTAGGTTAGCTATTTATTGTTAGACAGTTAAGTGTAAAGAACTGAGCACCATGCTCGACAATAAGTAATGGAAGCAGTACAGCAGCAGCAGCAGCAGCAGATACAACATCATCTACTTCAAGTGCATCATGGGTCATCATCTAAAATAAGAGGCAACTTTAGGTAAGTGGTCTGGATACTTACAAATAAAGAATGATACTTTCTTCTCAATGGAAAATGCCTTATACCAAAATCCAGGCCTGCCTCTCCCTCTACCTCTCCATACATACATACATACATACACACATTTTGTTTGTTTTTGAGACAGTCTTGCACTGTCACCCAGGCTGGAGTGCTAAGACAGGATCTCAGCTCACTGCAACCTCTGCCTCCCAGGTTCACATGATTTTCCTGCCTCAGCCTCCCGAGTAACTGGGATTACAGGCACACACTACCACAAACGGCTAATTTTTTGTATTTTTAGTAGACACAGGGTTTCACTATGTTGGCCAGACTGTTCTCCAACTCCTGATCTCGTGATCCACCCGCCTCGGCCTCTCAAAGTGCTGGGATTACAGGTGTGAGCCACAGCGCCTGGCTCCAGGCCTGCTTATATTTTAAATAAACTTATTTATTTAAAATATAGACTTTTCTACATTTCCTATGTGTTCTGTTGACTTCTAATATCTTTTATTAAAAAAATAAGACTCTACCAAAGGCCCTACCTCCAAAAAGATAAGTTTATAAATGATAGTAAAAATTTTTTTAAAAAAAGACTCAAATATATTTTTTAAATTATGTGGTACAAATGTATATTTATATTGTAAATATAAATATACAAAAAGTATACATGCAGCCAGGCACAGGGGCTCACATCTATAATCCCATTACTTTGGGAGGCCGAGACAGGTGGATCACTCAGGTCAGGAGTTTGAGAACAGCCTGGCCAACATGGTGAAACCCCATGTCTACTAAAATACGAAAATTAGCCAGGCATGGTGGCAAGCACCTATAATCCCAGCTACTAGGGAGGCTAAGGCAGGAAAGTCACTTGAATCCAGGACACAGAGGTTGTAGTGAGCCGAGATCATGCCACTGCACTCCAGCCTGGACAACAGAGTGAGACTCCCTCACAAAAAAAAAAAAAAAAGTATACATGGAAATTCTATCATGGTGATTCTCTATAAAAGGAAAGAAAGAGGACTAAGAAAAAAAGGTAGAAAGAGAACTTCAACCAGGAAAGTTTGTCCTATAATTTTTTATTTATTTTTAAAAGATAAAAAGCAAATATAATGGAGGGTTAAAATGTGTTAGTTCTGGGTAGTGGGGAGGTGGATGTTTCCTGCATTCTCTGCATGCTTCTATAATTGTTATGTTTTCTAACTTAAATAAACATATCAGCCTCTCTCCCTAAACCTCCCAGTCAGTCTAATTATGCAGTAGAGAAACAAAACAAAAAAAAAACTATGCTGCATTTCTGATATCCTTAGGAATATACTGTACAAGTATTTTCCTTAAAGTTGCTTCACAGTGGCTCACACCTGTAATCCCAGCACTCTGAAACGCCAAGGCGGCGGATCACCTGAGGTCAGGAGTTGGGGACCAGCCTGGCCAACATGGTGAAATCCTATCTCTACTAAAAATACAAAATTAGCCAGGAGTGGTGTGTGCGCCTGTAATCCCAGCTACTCGGAAGGCTGAGGCAGGAGAATCACTTGAAACCAGGAGGCAAAAGTTGCAATGAGCCAAGACCATGCCACTGCAATTCAGCCTGGGCAAAAAGAGAGAAACTCTTATCTCAAAAAATAATAAAATAATAAAATAAAACAAAGTTGCTTCATGAATGTCAAATAACATAAGTAGCCATGTGCGTATTTAAACTTCCCTTTAACTACCTTTTAATATTCATAAGTGTTAACACAGGAAAAACAATTTTTTTAATTAGAAAAAAACTGTTAACACAAAAAGACATTCTAGTTTTACCCCATATTCAAGATGGGTTTGTCAATTACTAGGTAATTCTGTGTGACCAACAGAACACAGCAAAAGCAATGGCATTTCAGTTCTGAGATAAGTTTGGGTTTTTTTGTTTTGTTTTGTTTTGAGACAGGGTCTGCAGAGTCTGGCTCTGTCGCCTAAGCTGGAGTGCAGTGGCACAATTTCGACTCACTGCAACCTCCGTCTCCTGGGTTCAAGTGATTCTCATGCCTCAGCCTCCCGGGTAACTGGTATTACAGGTGCCTGCCATGACACCCAGCTACTTTTTGTATTTTTAGTAGAGACAATGTCTCACCATGTTGGTCAGGTTGGTCTTGAATGCCTGACCTCACATGATCCACCCACTTCAGCCTCCCAAAGTGCTGGGATTATAGGCGTGAGCCACCACACCCAGCCTTCTGAGATAAGTTTTAAAAGTCTATGCCTTCCATCTTGGGTTCTAATTGTTTCTTTTGGGAGAAGCTAACTGCCATGCTATGGGGACACTCAAGGAGCTTATAACTGAGTGAGAAAACTGAGATTTCAGGCTAATAAACAGTGAGAAACTGAGGCTTGTCAACAACCACACAAGTGAGCTTGGAAAAAGAACCTCCAGCCTCAGATGACGTAGCCCCTGCTGACAACTCTACTCCAACCTCATGAGACCCTGAACTAGAGCTACCCAGCGAAGCCACTCCCAGATTCCACAGGAAGTGAGAAATAATAAATGCGTTTAAGATACAAAGTTTTAGGGTAATCTGTTACACAATAGGTAAGTTACACTGGGGTATCACAAAACCAATCTAATAAAGAAAGCAAGAACGAAGAATGATTTAAGAGAAATGTGAAATGCTCTTCAATCAGACAAATTCAAAAGCCTCAGATAAATATATTAAGGCTTCACTGAATTTATTTAATATATAACATCTCAATTTCAAAAGAAAATTCAGCTTCTACTGTTACCTTACTTTTGTTAAGTTCTTGAATACTGTATTTTGAAGTTACATTTCCTAGAATTTTCCATGGAATACTAGTTCCTCAAGAAAATTAAGAGTGTTAATGAAAAAAATGATACTTTGTTCATACAAATTTGGGAAATATTAAGTTTTAAAGGTGTCTTTATAGGTCTTTCCAATATCCAACTGTGGAAAGTTTCCAAACTTTCCATAGTTTGCTATATCAAACTGTAATTCACTCAAACACATGCTACCTTAAGCAAACTTATTTCACTACACCGATCTTTTTCAAGGCCAAGCACAGTGGCTGACACCTGTAATCCCAGCACTTTGGGAGGCCGAGGTCAGGAGTTTGAGACCAGCCTGACCAACATAGAGAAACCCCATCTCTACTAAAAATACAAAATTACTCAGGCATGGTGGCGAATGCCTGTAATCCCAGCTACTGGGAAGGCTGAGGCAGGAGAATCACCTGAACCCAAAAGGCAGAGGTTGAGGTGAGCTGACTGAGATCGCACCACTGCACTCCAGCCTGGGTGACAAGAGCAAAACTCGTCTCAAAAAAAAAAAAACAAAAACAAAAATCCTTAAAACCACAGCTCATATGAAGAAAAAAAAAACATCTGGTGTTTGAGAAATGTACTGGAAGGCCATGCATGGTGGCTAAAAACTCATGCCTGTAATCCTAACACTTTGGGATGCTGAGGCAGGAGACCATTTGAGCCCTGGAGTTCAAGACCAGCAAGGAAAAGAAGGGGAAGGGGAAGGAGATAGGGAAGGGAGGAGGGAGGGGGTGGGGGGGGGAGGGGGGGGAAAGAAGGTTGAGGGGGAGGGAGAGAGAGAGAGAGAGAGAGAGAGAGAGAGCGCAAGAGCAAGAGAGAGCGTGCAAGCGCGAACCAGGCGTGGTGGCTCACACCAGTAATTCCAGCATTTTGAGAGGCTGAGGCAGTTGGATCACCTGAGGCTTGGAGTTCAAGACCAGCCTGACCAACACAGAGAAACCCTGTCTCTACTAAACATGCAAAATTAACTGGCATGGTGGTGCATGCCTGTAATCCCAGCTACTTGGGAGGCTGAGGCAGAAGAATCGCTTGAACTTGGTAGGTGGAGGTTGCAGTGAGCCAAGATAGTTGAACTGCACGACCCAACCTGGGCAACAAGAGCAAAACTCCGTCTCAAAAAAATAATAATAAAAAAGAAAACAGGCTTTATAAACATGGACGCAGTGGCTCAAGCCTATAATCTCAGCACTTTAGGAGGCTAAAGCAAGAGGATTACTTGCACCCAAAAGTTCAAGATCAGCCTGGACAACAGGGTGAGAGACCCCCCCCATTTCTTTAAAAATTTTTTGAAAATTAGCTGGGTGTGGTGGCACATACCTGTATGCTACTCAGGAGGCTAAGGTAGGAGGATCTTGTATACTTTACACATATAAAACTTTAACCGTATTTAAAAAACCTCTGACTGGGTGTATTAGCTCACGCCTGTAATCTCAAAACTTTGGGAGGCTGAGGTGGGCAGATCATTTGAATCCAGGAGTTCAAGAACAGCCCGAGCAACATGGCAAAACCCCATCCCTACAAAAAAAAAAAGGTTTAAATAGCCAGGTGTGAGGGTGCTAGCCTGTAGTCCCAGCTACCCAGGAGGCCAATGTGGAATAATCACTTGAGCCCAGGAGGTCGAGGCTGCAGTGAGCCATGATCATGCTCCCTGCACTCCAGCCTAGGTGACAAAGAGAGACCACGTATCAAAAAATTAATAAAACAAAATAAAAACAAATTTTAAAAAACTGACTTGAATTTTATTCAAAGTTTGGTACTTCCACATCTTGGGCATTAATTACTTTGTAATATCAACATGGTAGTTAAGACTGATGAAATATTTCCAACTAAAAGAAATCTAAGGGGCCAGACGCAATGGCTCACGCCTGTAATCCTAGCACTTTAGGAGGCTTAGGTGGGTGGATCACCTGAGGTCAGGAGTTCAAGACCAGCCTGCCCATCATAGTGAAACCCTATCTTTTAAAAAAAAGAAAAGAAAAGTGCTCACTTCAGCAGCACATATGCTAAAATTGGAATGATACAGAGAAGATTAGCATGGCTCCTGCACAAGGACAACACAATGCTTTTCAAGAATTTAAAAAGAAAAGAAAAAGAAAAAAATTTAAGAAAACTGGAGACATTAAATAGCCTTCAAAAGTAATATCCTAGGTCTGCTTTTTTTTATTGTGTTTTTGAGACAGAGTCTTGCTCTGTCGCCCAGGCTAGAGGGCAGTGACAAAATCTTGGCTCATTGCAATCTTCACCTCTCGGGTTCAAGTGATTCTCCTGCTCAGCCTCCCGAGTAGCTAGGATTACAGGCACCCACCACCACACCAGGCTAATTTTTGTATTTTCAGTAGAGACTGGGCTTCACCACGTTGTCCACGCTGGTCTCAAAACTCCTGACCTGAGGTGACTGTTTGCCTCAGCCTCCCAAAGGGCTGAGATTACAGGCCTAAGACACTGTGCCTAGCCTACTTTTTTAATCCCTTTAATAACCTTAATTTCAAAATAAAATAATGTATAAGCCACATACTTCCAAGTTAGTCCTTAAGTGAAATTTTCCTGAAACATCTAAATGATATACAGCAACACTGTTTAGAACTATCAAAGAACTATCACTAAGCAAAAATAAGGCATAATTTTAATTTTTTGTTTTGTGCTTGATTAATTAATATCAATATCATGACTCTTTGAAACACAGCCAGTGGAAATTCTTCAAGTATTAGGAAATTAAAAATTTGTGTAAAACAATGACTATGTTAAGTCTCAAATATACAACAAGCACAGCAATCACAGTAAATACATACAATAAATTTAATTATATATTTTTGGCCAGGCGCAGTGGCTCACTCCTGCAATCCCAACACTTTGGGAGACAGAGGTGGATGGATCACGAGGTCAGGAGATTGAGACCATCCTGGCCAACATGCTGAAACCGCACCTCTACTAAAAATACAAAAATTAGCTGGGTATGGTTGTACATGCCTGTAATCCCATCTACTCAGGAGGCGGAGGCAGGAGAATCACTTGAACCTGGGAGGCAGAGTTTGCAGTGAGCCTAGATTGTGCCACTGCACTCCAGCCTGGCGACAGAGCAAGACTCTATCTCAAAAAATAAAACAGATAAACAAATTTAATTATATATTTTTAATATAATTTAAAACTCTTCAGGTTTTAAAATGTCTCTAAGGAGGCCAGGTGCAGTGGCTCACACCTTTATTCCCAGCACTTTGCGAGGCAGAGGCAGGCAAATCATCTGAGGTCAGAATTTCGAGACCAGCCTGACCAACATTGAGAAATCTAGTCTCTACCAAAAACACAAAATTAAGCAGGCGTAGTGGCGGGCACCTGTAATCCCAGCTACTCAGGAGGCTGAGGCAAGAGAATCGCTTGCACTCACGCAGCAGAGGTTGCGGTGAGCCGAGATAGCGCTACTGCACTCCAGCCTGGGCAACAAGAATGAAACTCCATCTCAAAAAAGAAAAAGGAAAAAAAAGTGTCTCTAAGGAAACTAAAATGGCTCTCTGTTGCCTAATACATCAAAACTCTAACCTGTACTTTGAAAGTCCTACACATAAATAGTACTCAAATCTTGTCTATTAACCCTCTCAAATCTCTTCTATCAACCCTCTCCAGTGTAGCTTTAAACCATGTATTTTCTACTAAACTCTAAAAATAAGTCTCCTGACAATACTTGGCACTGTACCTGACACTACTTGATATCTCAGCAATCAAGGCAAAGTTTTACCCTAAATAACAGCATACCTACAAGCCAGAAACTTAGTCATTTTTTTTTTAAGATTCTTTTCTCCCTCTAAGGAAATGTTAGCTTATTTTAGTTAATTGTGTTCTTAAATTACATTGCCTGAAGTCATGTTGTCATGCCTCACTTCCTAAAGAAAATCTGTCTTTGAAAAATCCCCACACTTGAGACAAAAAGCAGCCTGTTCTGGATGGTAAAGAACTCTAAAATATATTTATCAGAAAAAAACTAAACCAAGAAAAATTAAGTCCTTTTTGCCAAATTTCTAATGTTACCACCATAGGCCATGTCCTAATCATCTTGAAATTTATAACTTATATCTCCTGGTCAACTCATTCATCTCCAAAACTTTCAACTCATTAATCTCCAAGTATTTCACAGCCTCAAGAAATCTACTGACTGCTTCGTATTTACCATTAGATATAAAATCTAAAATCTCCTTCCTACAATTCAAGGTCCTCCCTTTAAGCAATCCTCTTTTACTACTCTGTATAAAATAAAATTTCCCAACCATTCAGTCATAATTTAGACCTTTTGCCCATACCATTCTGACCTCATCCCACTCCTTCACAGGGAATGACTGCCCTCTTTCCTGCTTTCTACCAACTGTCTACCTATCCACTAACGTCCAACTAATCGTTATACCCCTTCTCTAGCCCAGGCCTAGTGGTTTGAGAAGAGCCTGTGCAACAAAGAGAAACCCAGTCTTTACAAAAAAAATTAAAATTAGCCAGGCATGCTGGGATGTGCCTGTAGTCCCAGCTACTTGGGAGACTGAAGCAGGATGGCTGGAACCTGGGAGGTTGAGGCTGCAGTGAGTGAGCGAGCTATGATGGTACAACTGCACTCCACCATTTCCAGCCTAGGTTACAGAATAAGATTTTGCCTCAAAAAAAAAAAAACCCAAGACCGGACACAGTGGCTCACACCTGTAATCCCAGCACTTTGGGAGGCCGAGGCAGGCAGATCACCTTAGGTCGGGAGTTCAAGAGCAGCCTGACGAACATGGAGAAACCCCATCTCTACTAAAAACACAAAATTAGCTGGGCGTGGTGGCTCATGCCTGTAATCCCAACTACTCAGGAGATTGGGGCAGGAGAATCACATGAACCCAGGAAGCAGAGGCTACAGTGAGCTGAGATTGTGCCACTGTACTCTAGCCCGGGCAACAGAGCGAGACTCCGCCTCAAAAAACAACAACAAAAAAAACTAATTTCACTTGTTTCTTTTTACTTTTTTAAGGTGGCTACTAAAATTTTTTTAATTATAACTGTGACTCACATTATATTTCAATTAGACAGCACTGCTTTATGGTGCAAGTAAGTAATTCTAAATACTGTCAGGAGATTAGATGATTAAGAACACAATGTCTTGAGTCACACTGCCTGTTTTAAATCTTTCCCAGATGCAAGACTGTGGACAAGTTAACACTTCTATGCTTCAATGTCCTCAAATTTAAAATTGCAATAACATAGGATTCAGTGAGGACTAAAAGAGGAAAGTTACACGTAGCAAGTATCAGGTATTAGCATTACTATTACATATTAACAAAGTAGGTTTGAATCAAATTCCTTCTCATAGAAAAAAAAACAAGTAGGAAAGAGTACACACATAAAAGTCAAACTGGCTCAAGTGTTTGTTTTTTTAAGAATTCAAAAATGTAGGGCATTTTTGTTGTTCCTGTTAAGTCCAACATTGAAGGAAGTGAGACTGATAGCTAAGATACAGGCTAAAGAACATCCAAAAGTTCCAAAACCGTTTTTTGGACAGCTCCCTTTCTCCCCTAAAAAAGCTAATTTGTGATGGAGCTATTCTCCCAAAGAACACAGTAGCACGAAAATACATGAATGTATGGTACAGCACTGATTTTTTTATTTTGAGGTTAAGTCATATTAAGCTAATAAACATCACAGTCGTTTGCTCGACAGAGGCTTATTATAAAACTCTTCAGTTCTTATTGACCTTAACAAAAAAAACTTTACTTGTACTTGGTTATTTGGAAGATATTGGCTAAAACATACTTGAAGCTTTACTAAATTATTTTCACCTAATAAAAAAAATCCAAAGCTGGAGAAAACGGGTAGCTCCTTAATAAAAGAAGACATTTCTTTTAGTAAACTTATATCTGAAAAACCAAATTTTAGGACTTTTCCATCCCTATAAGTATAGATAACTCCAAATATCTAGGTTGAATTAACCACAAGTTGGGCTTGCTGCTTCTTCCTTCGGGCAAAAAGCTGTTTCAAGTTTTATTCTTCATATAATACTTTTAATTTTCTGGAGAGGTTAAGAGATATACTGTATATCTAAGAATATCTTAGTAAAATAGCGAGACAGTAGTTCAGACAGAGATGATCCTCAACGCTACAAGAATGTAAGAATATCCAGAACTACTCTGAAAGTCCAGTTAACACCCAAGTGAGGATGACAGGTCTTCCTTACTCAGACACTGTCGGGTTAAGAGGCAGCATTTTCCTACCTTAGCTGCTTTGCAAGTGCCTAATTCCTTCGCTATGGCCGTGGAGAACAGTCTCAACGCCCTTCTCCAAGACTCGAGTTTACCTTTTCACCAACTACTTAAAGAAATAGCTTATCTGAGAAGAAAGTGCCCAGAGAAACTGGAGCTTAGGACTGCGCTGTCTTGCCAGCCTCATGTTCCCTCCTCCAGCCGCCCCCAGAGCACCTCGGGGCTGCAGCTCCAGACGCCACGGTACCTGATCCAGGACGTAAACACCGCCCGTCTCTCCCCAGCTCGCCCGCAACTTCCTTCTCCCGGCCACGGCTCTGCGGGAACCCAATGGAAAAGGAAGGATACCACATACCCTCGGAAGTGAGGCGGGAGAAGGGCTTAAGCAGCTCCGCGAAGCTAAGGTGATTGAGACGAGTGAGCCGCTCGGCTTCGTCACTGCACAGCGCGGCGACACAGGGGACGAAGGAGTCCGGGATTAGCTCCTGCACTGATTGTACACACTGGGCCATCGCCGCGGCACAGGCAGCGGCAGCGGCGGCGCCCGCCCTCCGGCCCACTCTGAGAGCTGATCCCGCCGCGGCAGTAGCTACCGCCGCCGCCCGCCGGCCTGGCCCGGCCGGGCGGGGCCCCGAACGCACTGGAGCCTAGAGACGAGTAGAAGGAACAGACGCCGCCGCTTCGGTTTCTGGGACACACACCAATGACCCCCCTTCCCGTCACCGCCGTTCCTCAGCGCTCGTCCCCTCGTGCTCGCATTCCACCCTAATAGGTGGAGACGCCGACAGTCACCACTTAGTCCTTCGGACGGCAAAACCTTGGTCACTGCCCGACCGGAACCGCCATGTTGAGGCCGAACCCTGACCAACCGGCAGTACTACTCCCGGCAGCCCCGCGCGCCACCCTCACGTGACTGGGTTAAAGGAGACGGTAGGGGCGAGGGAAGAGAGCTAGGCGAGAGAAGTGGAGAGCGACGGAAGCCGGTTGGGAGGTTGGAGCCGGAAGTGCTGTGACGGAGGCTCCCCACCCACTGGGCGGGGCGGGGCTACAAGCGCGCTGGGCGGAACCGGGGATTGGGGGAGGCACGCAACTCTAGGCGGGGATCTCAGGCTCTCACTTGACAGAGCAGAGCTAAGAGCGACCCGCAAGCGGCAGGCGGGACCTCGAGACCGGTGCTGTCACAGTGATGGAGGTGCACTCTCACTTTCCACGCAGGCCGGGCCTATTTCAGGTCCCTAAGGCTCTCATCCTGGCTGCTATGTGCAACTGATGCTGTTGGTCGCATGGGTTCCTACGCTCGCCGGCGGAGCAGCGGATTGCACCTGCTCCAGGTAGAGGGTGTGGATCTCTTGGAAGTGCTTGGGGTTTCGCTGAAGCGGACTTGAACAGACCATGTATCCTTTAAATACAGCCATGCTTTTAGAAGCGGACTGTCACTTCATATGGACTCATCCATTGAACAGAATGTGTGCGTTTTGAGTGCTGCAATTCACTGGAGTGTAATTGCGCTGCTGCATTTTTGTTGGTCGCAGAGAAAGGGTGTGCCTGCAAATGTCCGCGTTGTTCGTCCTCCGCCTCTTCCTTTTTACACTCTGCTAGGATGTTTACTTCACAGTGGCAGAGGAGGTAGGGGAAGCCAGTATTTATGAACTATGTATAACCGGCTTTCATTTCTAACTTTTCAAATATAGTTTAAGGGGGGAGGGGTCAGTGGTTTGTGACTTTTAAGTAGAAGTGAATGAAAAGAATTTTACTAATGTGCCACTCAATTGTTTGAGTATCTTCTCAAAAATATAAGGCAAGGAAAAATGAATCATTCTATCGTGATTTTATGGTGCTTTAATTAAAGGAGTCTTCCCCAACTTCAGCGTCTCAAATTTTTCCACTTTTTGACACCCTCAAGTTTTTACTATGGTAATAATTTATGACAAGTCAGTTGTATGTCTCTCATGTAAGTTGATAAATGGGAGGTAGGAAAGCACAACAGGACATATTAATGACATGCCTTGGCTACAAATTAACTTATAAGAGTGTCCATCCATCACTTTAGGAGATTTATTTGCCAAAGTTGAGGACGAGCCGGGGAAACAGGTCTATGATTTTGAGGGTTCCAAATTTCAAGAGGATATTGAGAAGCACACAGTTTTCATCTAAGAGGGGGGATAGGGGAAAATAGTCATTCGTGCCTTTGGCTCAGTGAATCTCCATTTTTTACATAAGATGACATAAAAGGGGCAAAGGAAAAATGTGGGGAATCTGCATTTTACGTAAGAAAATGGGGTAGGGGAACAATCAGATATGCATTTGTTTCTGGTGAGCTGGGGTGACCACCTCTAAAGATAAGCTATCAAATTGCATTGCTTGGTGAAGTTTTAGCAGCAAGCTAGGAATTTCCTTGTCGGCAAAATATGGGGGAGATATGTACCTTTTCATCTTGTAGCCATCTTATTTAGGAACCAAAAGTGGGAGGCAGATGTGGTGACCCAGTTCCCAACTTGACTTTTCCCTTTGGCTAAATCAGTTTGGGTTTCCAAAATTTAATTTCCTTTTGCAAGCGATAACATATGCAAGGTAAGGATCTGGAAATTCATTTCCTTAAAACTACATACGTCTGGAAGTTATTATCGTATCCCTAGGGGTACACATAATCCGTTTTCATTGCTTCTGATTCACTTCGTTACCCGTTATGTGAGTATCTCATATAATTGAATGTGACTCAAGTTATGAGATACATTTTTTGTAACAGGACTCAACATACTATTTAGTACTCAACTAAAAAGTTTCAAAGGCCATTTATTTTTTATGCTGAAAGTAAAAACAGTGGCTGGGCAAGGTGTCTCACACCTGTAATCCCAGCACTTTGGGAGGCCGAGGTGGACAGATCATGAGGTCAAGAAATTGAGACCATGCTGGCCAACGTGGTGAAACCCTGTCTCTATTTAAAAAAAAAAAAAAAAAAGAAAAAAAAACAGCTGTATTAGACTTTTTGAAAAGGACTTTCAAGGGTAATTTAGCCAAAATGAATTTTTCTGAGATATAATTCACAAGCCATAAAATGTATCCCTGCAAATAAATGTACAATTCAGTGGTTTTCAGTCTATTTTGAAAGTTGTGTAACCATTACTTCTACCTAATTCCAGAACATTTTCACAGCAAAAAGAAGCCTAGTACAGGCTTTTATCATTCTTCACCCTGCCATACCCTCCAATCTCTGGCAATGACTAATCTACTTTCTGCCTGTGTAGATTTATCTATTCTGGACATTTCATATAAGTGAAGTTATACAATATGTGTCCTTCATGCACGTATTACTTGGCAATATGTTTTCAAGGTTTATCCATGTCGTAACATGAATCAGTACCTCATTCCTTTTTATAGCTGAGCCTAAATGGGTTTTTGTCTTATGCATTGACTTTGCAATTTTTTTTTTAAATGTGTAGAGATGAGGGCTCACTGTATTGCCCAGGCTGACCTCAAACTTCTGGGCTCAAGTGATCCTTCTGCCTCAGCCTCCCAAAATACTGGGATTGCAGGTGTGAGCCACCACATCCAGCTTGACTTCACAATCTAACACCACATCCACACAGTGTTTCCAGTAAGTAACTTCACTGTGTAAATACATTTCTTTCATAGTCTATCCTGGTCTCTTCTTTCTTTTGACAAGGTACTGTTTGAACTCAGTATCATCTCCTTTAAGGAAACCCCTTGAAGGAGATGATACTGAAGACTAAACTCTGACCTTTTTCCCCTCTTCTCCAAATTCCTATCTAAAGGGCCTGTGAAGTCACACCCTACAAACCATAAAATGTTATCAGATGGGTTTTTATGTCAATTTATATAATGTGGTTTTGTTGTACTGAACCAAGCATAGAAAGTCAACACCAAGACGAAAGTAGGCCAAATTGCAGGGTCTTTATTGCCAGCGACCACGGAGGACTCGCATCTCTCCAACCCGTGGCCCCGAAAAGGAGGGTGTTAAGACCTTTTATACCCCTAAAACCACCTCGGGGTTCACATGATGGGCAGGGTAGGGGTGAGGAGCTTCAGACATTCCGAGGGCCAGGGGACTTTTGACATTCTGATTGTTACTTAAGCCGTTAACAAAAGTCAAGATAAGCATTTGTTTACACATTGTCTGGGTAGGGCGGAAATTACAAGTGGCAGGGGCCAAGATGGCCTAGGTTTGGACTTCTTGCCTGTCACATTAGGGGTTACAGAGAGCAGTTTAAACAAAAAGCCAAGGTATAGTTGAGGTATGCAGTTTTATGGGGCTTTTACCATGTCACACTACCACCTGATCTCCCTGCAAGGACCACCTCCTCCTTTGATACTCAGCAGTGGCCCTTCCTAGTTGCCATGGCATTGGCTCTTTCTGAAAAAAAAAATGCCAACAAAAATATCAGCAACCACCATGATTCATTTTCCAAAGTCTCGCTGGGGAAACCCAACTCCCTTGTTTCAACTGAGGCTGAACTGAGATTCCTGAAACTCTGGGAGACCAACAGCAAGACTCCAATTAGGGCTGACCAGGCCGGATCTAAAAAGAGCTGTCCCTGGGAAGGAGGTGCTGATAGAGACAAGCTCCAAGGCTGCAGCAAAAACAGCAGTGCAGATCGATAAACACAGCACAAATTAGGATTTCATTTTCAATTCTTTTGTCAAGACTAATTGCATGCTCACTTTGAGTAAGATGCCCTTTCTGTTCAGAAGCATTACTGTCCAGGAGAAGGTAACACGCTGGGGTTCGCATCTGGCATTTCACATAATGAGGATTGCACAGTTCAAACAACCGCTAGATATTTTATTCTGGAAATCGAAGCTGTTAGTCAACAAAACAGTCCTCATCCTGAGCTGTGAACATGGACAGACGTTAAATAAGCATTTGGTGGCATCACTCATTCAATTTCTGTTTTTTCTTCCCAGTTCTCAGGTCCCACAGAAACTAGCTAAATCCAGTTTTGGTCATAACAGTCATTGGCTCCTCTGAGCACACAGAAATTTCCAGAACTTCACAGATGCTGACAGATGCATCCAGTGATCTTGACCTTTGAATAATGGAATAAGCAGGTACAAAAGAAACAGAATGGCCAGGCTGGATGCTTAAGAGAAATCCAGGCAGAGAAAGTAGTGCTAGAACTCATGGCAGACAGCACAGAGCAGTGGGTAAGTGCATAGAACTGAGGGCCAGATTCGATTTCCACCCCTCAAGAGCTGCCTGGCCTTACTCAAGTCACATCGTATCTCTAAGTCTGTTTTCTGATCTGTGAATAAGCCAGACACAGAAAGAAAAACACTGCTTGGCCTCCCTTATATTATGAAATCTCAAGAAGTCAAACTCACAGAAATAAAGAGCAGACAGTGCTGAGGGGTGGGGAAAAGGGAGATGTTGGTCAAATGGCAGAAACCATTAGTTATGAGCATAATAAGTTATGGAGACCTATTGTACAACACGGTGACTATAGTTAATAATGTTGTATGGTTTACTTGAGATTTAAGAGAGATCTTAAGTGTTTCTCCACACAAAAAAATAGGTAACTAAATGGTTTACTTCACTTAGCATGATCTTCTTGGGGTTCATTCATATTATCACACGTGGCAGGATTTCCTTCTTGTGGGGCTGAATGATATTCCATTGTATATAAACACCACATTTCCTGTAGCCATTCTTCCATCGCTGGACACTTAGGTGGTTGATTCCATCACGTGGCCACAGTGAATAATGCTGCACTGGCCATGGGAGTGCAGATATGTCTTTGATTTTGTTTCTTTTGGATATATACCCAGAAGTGGGATTGCAGATCATATGGTAGTTCTGATTTTTTAGGAACTTCCGTACTGTTTTTCATAATAGCTGCACAAATGTACATTCCCATCAACAGTGCTCAAGGGTGCCCTTTTCTCCACATACTTGCCCCACATGCTTCTTATCTTTTGTCTCTTTGGTGATAGCCATCTCACCAGGTGTGAGGTAATATTTCATTGTGGTTTTTGGTTTGCGTTTCCCTGATGGTTAATGATACGAGTACCCTTCCTTGTACCTGTTGGCCCCTTGTATGTCTTCCTTAGAAAAATGTCTATTCAGGTTATTTGTCCATTTTTAAATCAGATTATTTGTTTGTTTGGTGGGTTGCTATTGAGTTGTATGTGTTCCCAATATATTTTGAATATTAACCCTTTATCAAACATATGGTTTACTTTTGTCTCTCAGAAGAGGCATCCAGCCTAACTGTATGGGCGTCAATGGTTACCAGCAGGTAGTGAAAGCCTCAGGACAAACGAGAGAAACTAGTAAAAGTGGGGAGAAGAAGAGAGGAGAGAAACAGGCCAGGACTTAATCCAGAGGAATTCAACATCAGACGTTCAATTTGATATTTAATGAATATTATTTGTGTACCAAGCTTAAATGTCACGGTACAAATTATTTGATTACAACCATTTCATGCATCTTGCTATTTAAACTCTTCGACATTTTTTGGCTACAGATATATTTAACCATGAATATCTGAATGTCTTAAATATCTCAATGACTTCTGGCATCCACATCTTTCATAGTGACCATGAGTTCTCTTATATTCTCTTCCAGGAATTAGCAAACAGATGTGTTGCTTGTGTGACACAGGGGACCATGGGAATGAGGCTGAACAGGTCTCTGCCTCCATCCTGGGAGGCATCATTTTCAGAGAGACCCCACTGACCAGACAGTGCAATGATCATCTCTGTCTAAATGGACACCCCAGGTGTGCATCTCAGTTCGATAAGCCTTGATAGCTAGTATAGGTCAGAGCCTGTGGCTCTTCCCTCATTTACTGCTCCCCTCGCCAACAAGTCCCTGTCTGTCTCAGATGCTCACACCATCTGGTTTCTAGAGGGCTCCTGTAAGGAAGGCCATCTGCTTCTTGTTACCATGTCATTAGAACAATTATGACAAAGGTGAAACATGAACATGCATGAATCAGGCCTCTCTGGCTTAGCTTTGCCATGGAGAAATATGTACTGTCTTGTAATTTTTCATGGTAAACCTCTATTCCAAGCTGCTAACTCCAGACCAGCTGGAAAATCACTAAGAAACTTCCAAAATTCCATCAATGGCAGGAGTCGGGGGAGCTATGTGGGATCGAAGAGGTTTGTGTTAACCCTTTCAGGAGCATTCATAACCTAGAATGAGGCAATAAACTTAAAAAAACAGAATTGCAAATGGAAGACTTTTAAGCATCAATTAGTCAGGGATTTAAGATTAAGAGTATTATTTAGGGCTGGGCAAGGTGGCTCATACTTGTAATCACAGCACTTTGGGAGGCCAAAGCAGGGAGATCCCTTGAGCCCAGGGTTCAAGACCAGCCTGGGTAACATAGTGAGACCCCCATCTCTACAAATAATAATAATAATAAATTAGACAGGCATGGTGGTGCATGCCTGTAGTCCAAGCCCTTGAAAGACTGAGGTGGGAGGATCTCTTGAGCACAGGAGTTCAAGGGTGCAGTGAACTGTGCTTGTTCCACTGCACTCCAGCCTGGGCAACAGAGTGAGACCCTGTCTCAGCAAAACAAAACAAAACATTTAATGCCATTAATCATAACATTCAGAGACCATCAACTCTCAAATAAAGTTGGGCTAACATGCAAAACACATCTCTCCAAGGGCTGGATGTGAGACACGGAGAAGCCACCCTCCCTACCCATCTCTCCCGGAACGAGCAGTTTGGAATACAGAAGGGAAAATGCTAGAATAGACAGCTCACCTTTATTTCTTACAAACAGGATTCACAAGACTTCTCTGACCACTCAGGAGGCCCCAGTGTGTTCATTCTACATTGGAATAGAATAATACACAAAGAGATTTTCACAAACATTTTGTTAGCGTGGCAGCCCTTCCTCCCCCATCAATTTAGTCTGAGATCAAACACTCAAATAACCCAGCACCCAGGAGCAACCTGCTTGCCAGCGGAGACTTCACACAAGGTGTTTTCTTTTTTAAGAGATGAGTAATCAAATCAGGCCTGAATTATCTAGATTTCATGCATTTTCGCACAAAATTAATTAGTTTGGAGAATTACACAGCAGATAAACACACCAAACAGCTAGGCCTCCTTAATTGCATGTTTACATTTTACACCCAGCTCTTTTCATTATCCCAAAGAGCTGCCTGTAGCATGACATTCCCATTAAGGAGGAGGATCCCACCAAATAATTTCATTTTTATATCTGCAGAGCTCCTGATAAACTGACAGTGGCTTCCAAGCTCTCCAAATACATTTTATTTTCATTAAATGGCTAATCTAAAACCAGTCAACCAAGACATATATAGACTGTCTGCGCAGAATAAGAATGCGTAGCTTCTCCAGAGAGCATGTTAAGACAAATCCACAGCAATTATTCAGGCAGACAGTACCTGTTAAAGAGAATCTAACTACTGCATCTGATGCCACAGCATAGGTACAGTAATGATGGCCAGTCCGTAAGCTGGGACCTGTCTCACTAACATGGCAGCATTGGAAATGTAGGTGTTGTGCTTACATTGAATTACTCAGTGCAAATAGTCCCAATGTGGAGAAGATTCGCAATCCTGGAAATATGAATCAAACCCCATCACCTAACACAGACTGGCTACTGCTGTGCCTGAATGAACACAGGCTAAATCTATGGAAGAAATTGGTAACGAGAAGTGAGACATCACACTGGGTATCGGTGGTGTGAATTAGTAACTGGTTATATCAACAGGAAGATCACATGAACCACCATGCTTACTGACAAGTTTCCAATGATAACTTTGTTGCTGGTCATCATTTGGAAATGGAATTGGATCGTTCCCTTTGAGACGCAAGTGAAACTCTTTGCGCTAGTGAATGGACCTAGCACCCCGACATGGCAGACGCAAGCACAAGGGGGCAGAGCGACCCCATTTCCCACCTAACGGGGCAGCTGTGCTCTTGTTTCTCTCAGCTGTGCCTAGTACGAGACCCAGAATTTCTGGAAATGTTCTTGCATTCATGCCAGGCATAGAGGCATTTACTCCATTGTCAAAATTTTTTAGCTCTGGGTAGAAATGCATCTACAGAGTCAACCCCATGCACCCTTTCTATGACTGTGTTGACCAAACAGGCACATTTATGGCGCACTTGCTCTCTCTGGGAGTGAGTTGTCCCTAGGTAGATGACCCAAGAAGGATGAAGGAAGGGCCTGTCTCCCTCATCCTGCTGAGAAGCCTACACACCATTCTGCTTGGCTTCAGACCCAGCCGACTTCTTTGCTCTCCCTGGTTGTTTCCAAATATAATGAAATCAAAAGAAACCTCAGTGTAACAATTAACCCTCTGAATATATGAAATGCTCTAGGGGAAGCCAGATTGTATATACAAGTCTTCTCTGCATAGGTCACACTCTCCTTGATCTCTGCAGATGGATTTTGTGCTTCAGTATTTGGAAGGAATTATTTATGTTCTGACATGAAGCTAATGCATTTCATAAATAAAATCTGAATTCACTTTTCTTCCTGTTATTGGTAGCCTGCACACCTCCCAGGAGTCCAGGAAGGCCCCTGGCTGAACTAAGGCCAGTCAGGCCTGTGGGTGAAGCAAGCAGGACACTCGCTCCCTGGGATCATCTGGCCCCTGTGTCCCCTGAGATGCCCTGATTTGAGACATGTGAGATGCTGGCTGACTTATATGTCAGCTTTTGCTTCCCAACAAAGTGATCCCAAACTTACTGGCTTAAAGCAACATGGCTTTATCATTTCTCATGACTCTGTGGTCAGCTGGGTGGTTCTGGTCCGGATGAGGTTGGCTGATCTCTGCTGGACAATCTCATTGGCAGTGGGTCCATAATAGCTGGATGGTTTAGGATGGCCTCACGCAGACAGTTGGCAGGCTGGAGGCCAGTTCAACATGAAATATTAAAACTATATAAGCCAGAGATAGAAAAGACTGGCCCAGTGTATGTCTTAGGCTAGGTTTCCCTAGAAGCAGACTCTGAGAAAAGGATTTTTGTGCAAGTCATTTTCCTGAAAGGAGACCCTGGAAAGTACCTGTAGGGAAGAAGGGAAGTGGAGGAATGGAAGGGAAAAAGTGTGCTGCTGAGCAGGTTATCACAGCAGAAAGGGGCTCAATCCCACTGGGGACATCTGGGAGGTGACACAGAAAAACACCTTGAAAGTCTTCAACCTAGGAGGCCAAGAGGGTTGGGTATCAGTCTACCACCTCCCGTTGAGGGATGTTCCAGGGCCATGACTCTCCAGAATTTTCAGCCAGCCTGTACATTGCCCAAGCACTTTAGTGGCCAGAGAAAGCCCTCAGGAGGTAAGGTGACATACTGACAGCATCTGCCACGGTGGAATGACCTGGACGTGGCCACTTGGGCCCACATCCAGCTTGTCATTATGGTGTGACCTCAAACAAGTTTCTTTATCTCTTGGTGCCTCAGTTTCCTCATAATAGTACTTACGTCATAAAATTGTTAAGACCAATTAAACAGATGTTACTCACTTTTTAAAATATCATGATGCCAACACCCACCAATGTCTGCTCTCCTGGAACAGACCCAGGTTGCAGTAAAACACTTCAGGAACCCAGAAGGGGGAAAAAAAAAATCCAAAGGTGCTTTTGTTCTCAGAGCTGAAAGAATTAAACTCTTGAGTACAGGAACTGACAGGATTTTTATTCATAAGTATTCTGCAGTGGTGAGAGACAAATTATAGAGCACAGGTAAATAAGTAGGGGAGAAAGCCTAAAGCCAGGGGAAAACCTGAAATTAGATTTCACTGGAAATCCTCATCTCTGCACGCCTCCTGCACCAGGCACCTTAGCGAACGTTGCATAAGAGCAGAGGGTTACCGGGGAGAGGCAGACACCTGTGCCCCATCCCCAGCCCATCATAGCTTATTCAGCTTTACCGCTTCTTTCCTTGATCTCCTCCAGAAAAGTTTTTCCGAGAGATGGATCCATTATCACCCAAGGATCTCAGCACTTTGCCCCCAGTTAGCTGCCGAAACCCCAGAAGCCCTCAGTGTGCTGTTGGGATTAACTTGTTCGGAATTTTTTTGGAGGGGAGAAGTCTGCCAAACAACCAGCACCAGCCCTGGAATTGGAAGCACGATGGACTGTGAGGAAGATCTGTTTCCAGGGCTTCACTACTGAAGCCTTTTCTGCTTTTTCCCCACCTCCTCAGCTCCCTGCCAGCCTTCATAGAGTCTGAAACCCTGAGCCTGGCACACCCCATTGCCTCTCTCTTTTCTAACAACGGTAATCGCTTTTAATGAGCACTTTCCATGCGCGGAGCCCTGTGCTGAATGCCCATGTGGTTGCTGGCTCTATGATCCCCGTTTACAAATGAGGACTCTGAGGCACAACCAATCTGCAAAGCAGGCAGAGGGTAAAGAACCAATCCAGGCAAAGTCCTGTTGCCACTTTTGCATGATCTGACCCCATTGCACCTTTTTCCATATCACATTGAGATACCATCTCACGCCAGTTAGAATGACGATCATTAAGGCCGGGAGCGGTGGCTTATGCCTGTAATCCCAGCACTTTGGGGGGCTGAAGCAGGCAGATCACGAGGTCAAGAGATCAAGACCATCCTGGCCAACATGGTGAAACCCTGTCTCTACCAAAAAAACACAAAAATTAGCTGGGTGTGGTGGCGTGTGCCTGTAGTCCCAGCTACTCGGGGGGCTGAGGCAGGAGAATTGCTTGAACCCCAGAAGCAGAGACTGCAGTGAGCCGAGATTGTGCTACTGCACTCCAGCCTGGTGCCTGGTGACAGAGCAAGACTCTGTCTCAAAAAAAAAAAAAAAAAAAAAAGGAATGGCGATCAGTAAAAAATCAGGAGACAACAGATGCTGGAGAGGATGTAGAGAAATAGGAACACTTTATACTGTTGGTGGGAGTGTAAATTAGTTCAACCATTGTGGAAGACAGTGTGGCTATTCCTCAAGGATCTAGAACTAGAAATACGATTTGACTCAGCAATCCCATTACTGGGCATATACACAAAGGATTATAAATCATTCTATTATAAAGACACATGCGCATGTATGTTTATTGTGGCACTGTTCACGATAGCAAAGACTTGGAACCAACCCAAATTCCCATTAATGATAGACTGGACAAAGAAAATGTGGCACATATACACCATGGAATATTATGCAGCCATGAAAAAGGAGGAGTTCATGTCCTTTGCAGGGACATGGATGAAGCTGGAAACCATCATTCTCAGCAAACTGACACGAGAACAGAAAACCAAACACTGCATGTTCTCACTCATAATTAGGTGTTGAACACTGAGAACACATGGACACAGGGAGGGGAACATCACACACCCAGGCCTGTCTGGGGGTAGGGGGCTAGGGGAGGAATAGCAGGTGGGAGGATTGGGGAGACAGCATTAGGAGAAACACCTAATGTAGACAACGGGATGATGGATACAGCAAACCACCATTGCACATGTATACCTATGTAACAAACCTGCACATTCTGCACAGGTACTCCAGAACTTAAGCATAATAAATATTTTTTTTTTTTAAAAAAAGAATGCAGTAAATGGAAGCTACAAGCACCTGTTACCAGCCCAACACTGGGCTATTTTGTATTGCCCAAAGCCAGAAACAGCAGGCAGATGAGGAAACCAAGGTGTACAGCAAGGTGCAGGGAATTGTTTAGATTCCCAAAATTGGGGCCGGCATAATTGGATTGGAATCTAGGTCCACCACTCCTACCTTGAGAGATGAGGGCAGGCAGGCAGTGTGGCATCATGAAGAGGGCTGGATTCTAAAGAGGAAGCCGGTAAAAATCCAGCACAGGTCAGCCAGTGTCACCAGAAATGTGATCTTCTCTTTAGAAAAGGCACAGGCTGCCTGCTGTCACAGAGAGTACCTTCCATCTAGCAAGCAGTTATGAAGCCGCATTTATGCCCTTGTGCAAACATGTAAAGAAGAAACATCCTATTGCGAGCTTACAGATGGCAGGACCCAGGCCAACTTTATGAACAATGACAGCTCATGGCATGTGAGATATCGGTATATGTTCCAGGAAGAAGACAAATGCTATGGTTCCTCTGGAAAAGAAAATATGGCAGCATTCCACAGGGAAGAAAAGAAAAATGACAAATACCTTGTCCAGTGTATTACCATTATGGTAATTTCAATGGCATAGTATTGACACTGAAATCAATCAAAGAGATCAGTTGAATACAATTAGGAATCCAGAAACAGATCTGTGGGGAATTTAGAGCGTGACAGAAATGACATTTTGAATTGGTGGAAAAAAGAGTAAATTCACATGACCGTATTCTATCCACTTTGGAAAAGTTAAATTAGAGCAATTAGATTATATACCCAACACCATGAACAAAAATATTCTCTAGATGATTTAATGAACTAAATGTACAAAACCATGTAAGAGAAAAAACTATTTTCTAAATATTTTGTAATCATTTATGTCAGTGTAGGGAAAGGCATGGCATGAAAGCCGGAAGCTATAAAAGAACAAAAGGGAGTGTTTTGATATCATTGATTTACACTTTTTAATCTTGTATATAGCAAGTATACTAATAGAATTTAGCCCTTATTATTGTTATTACATTCTGAAAACAAGTCTGTTTGAAACAGGCTCGCTGATGTCCAATACATGCTCTTATTGCTGATGGATCTGAGGCTTGGCGAGATCAGTGTCTCAGCCGGGACATTTCAGGAGAAGGCAGGCAGGCGGGATAGAGCCCAGCTGCTCCCTCACTCCTCCACTCCTCTTGGTCAAAATAACTCTGAAATCAGGGTTGGGTAGTAGGGATAAAGGCTTGTGTTTCACTCCGTACTTTTCAAATCAGTTTCTCTCTCATTACATCACTTGGTCAGCAGAACAGCCTGTACAATGGGAAAGCAGGGCAGCTTCAGTCATCTCCATTTCTCAGACAAGGAAATTGAGGTCTGACAGGAAGTGGCTGGCCCTGGTCACAGGCTCCTGGAGCAAGGGTGTGGCTGGACTCCACAGCCCTCTGTTCCTGGTCAGAGGCGTTTTTTGTTCCACCCTGCTGTCTCTTGGAATGCTCACCAGTGTTTCAGTGCCTTCAGCAGTGAACAGCAAAATGGTTACGGTTCCCAGACATTTCAAAGTAAATTTGTCCATCTGATAGGAGAATAAGAATCAAACCCTCCTTGGAGGAAATCCAGATGGCAGGCTTCTTACCTCCACCTTTCAGCTCCCTGCTTAATTTCGTGGATGGTGCTGCCAATAAGCCAGCCTTCAATTAACTATCAAAAAGACAATGTTTTTCAGTGGCACTCCTGGGAGTAGGTGGGAGGGAGGAGAGGGCTCTGGGCCATGGGTGGGAGCAAAAAGAACACAGGACCCCACATCTGTGCTCACCATTCATCTGCATCTCAACCCATTTCATTCCCTGATATTTTCTTTTCCTGTATTCATTCCTGCCATGATGCATGAATAAATTCTCACAACTGATAACCCAGTCAAGTGTGTATATAGATTCCCTGTAAGCGTACAGGCAGCTCCACATAGTTTGTAATCATTTTTATTTCATTGAAAGCCTCAGAGAGTGTCATCAGGTACTATTAACTTATGTGCTCTATGGAATAGAGCCAGTTTATTGGAGATAATGGGGAGAGACAGTCTCTCTCAGAAAATTCAACACTACGTGGGGCCCTTTCCACTGGAGTGATGATCAGGAACAGGGTCATGAGGTGGCCTCATATAATTCACCACGATCTCAATGCAATTATATTTATGGATTTTAAAGTGATTTTCTTCCCTGGAGCCTGCCTTTGGAGCTTTCTGAAAGTGCTTGATCATGAGAAAGATGAGTGATTCACTACAGGCTTTTACACAACTTGTAAGATGGCTGGGCCAGAGCCCTCTGGCCACAGAGCTAGAAAGGCCGGCTCCAATGTGAGACTCGATAGAGGCCACCAGCTCAGGTTGCAGGTTATACAGGCTGCTGTCAGACCCCAATCTGGCACTGATATTGGTCAAGTGTCATAACTGCACGGAGACAATTCACTTCCAAATAGGGGAAAATCAAAGTACCTACCTCCTTGAGTTGCATGAGGATTGAGGAAGAAAATGCTTATGGCATATAAGAAGTATTCAGTAAGTGTTGAGCATTACATTATCTGTATCTACTCTCTATTTTTAGAAAGAATTTCAACTTCTATTTTGGATCTAGGGCTTACATGTGTAGATTTGTTACAAACTATGCATCCAACAAAGATCTAATATCCAGACTCTATAAGGAACTTTACACCACAACCAAAAAACAAATAACCCCAATAAAAAGTGGGCAAAGGATGTGAACAGGTATTTCTTGAAAAGAAGACATACAAGTGGCCAAGAAACATTAAGACATGCTCAACATCACTAATCATCTGATAAATGCAAATCAGAACCACAGTGAGATACCATCTCAATAGTCAAAGGGCTATTACTGCAAAGTCATAAAATAACAGAAGCTGGCAAGGCTGTGGAGAAAACGGATAGCTAATGCCTTCTTGGTAAAAATGTAAATTATTTCAGTCCTTATGAAAAACAATTCGGAGATTTCTCAAAGAATGTAAGACAGAACTGCCCTTTGACCCAGCAATCTCATTACTAGGTATATACCCAAAGGACAATAAATCATTTAACTCTTTATATTTTAGATTGCAAATCTCAGCATGCTTGACTGGTTAAAAAGAAAAGACAGTAAATTCACATGCCATATACTTCTTTTTATTTTGAAGGGCAAAATTTGTGTAGAATTTTATTGTTTTTTCCTATAATGTTTGGAAGGATTCACCAGCCTAGCTGGCTGGGCCTCAAATTTTATTTGTAGAAAGGTTTTCAACTATTATTTTATTTTATAGATATAGGGGAATGCAGGTTATCTATTCTTGGTTTATATTTGGTAGTTGTACTTTTCCAAGGAATTTTCCAGTTTTATTTAAGTTGTCATGCTAATTCACAAAAATTTAATAATATTACCTTTTTGTAGTATCTGTAGAATCTGTAATAATGTCACATTACTCAATTCTAAAGTCAGTAATTTGTATCTTCTCTTTTTCCTGAGCAACCTGGCTAGACAGAGGTTTATTGCTTTTGTTGATGTCCTCAAAACGTTTGATGTTGACTTTCTCTACTGTTTTTCTTCCCTGTTAATTTCATCTTTGATGAAATTACAAGGTTGGTCCTTCAGGCTCATTATTTTAAAAAATAGTATAGCCTGGGTAGCTCATTAACCAAACCAATTGATTTCTCATGATTCTGGAAGTTGCAAAGTCCAAGATCAAGGTGCTGTTAGATTTGATTTCTGGTGAGGGACTAGTTGATGGTTCATAGATGCATTCTTTTTTCCTGTGTCCTCACAAGGCAAAAGGGGTGAAGGGACTCTTTGGGGGTCTCACAAGTAAGGGCACTAATTTATTCATAAGAACTTGGACCCCCCATGACCTAATCACTTCCAAAAAGCCCACCTTCTAATAATATCACCTCTGTGATTTGGTTTTAGTATACAAATTTTGAAAGGACACAACATTCAGCCCACCGGAGATGTTTATAATTTTTTAATCTACATCCTTTATGTTTAATTTTATCTGCTTTTTACTGATTTCTTAAGGTAGAAGTGAAAGTTATTGATTTGAGACTCTTCTAATATAAACATTCAGTGCTGAAGATTTGCATTTAAGTATAGTTGTAGCTGTATTCTACAATTTTTGATATGTTGTATTTTCATTTTTACTTAGTGAAAAATATTTTGATTTATTTTCCATTACCTTTTTGACTCAGGAATTTGTATTTGAATGTGTATTATTTACTTTCCAAATATTTGAGTATTTCCTAGAGCCATTTTTGTTACTGATTTCTGATTTGATTGATTCGTTTGTTAGGGCACATACTTTATATGACTTAAATCCTTTTGACTTAATCCTTTATTGAGAGTAATTGTATCGCCTAGAATATGATCTGTCTTGGTAAGTGTTCTATGAGTACTTGAAAAGCAGAGTGTTTTGCAAGACTACTCTATTCTTGTTGATTTTCTGTCTCCTTGTTTAATCACTTATTGACTACAGGGTATTAAAACCTCAGGTTACTTTAAAATTGTCTTTCTGTAGTTTTACCCATTTTTGTCTCATATATTTTGAAGCTGTTGTGTTATTAGGGGCATAAACATTTTTAATTGTGTCTTCTTGACTGATTTAATGCTTTGTCATTCTGACAAGATCTTGTTTATTGATGGTAATATTTTTTATGAAATCTGCTTTGGTATTAATGCGACCACTCCTGCTCAGCCCTCTTCTAAGTGTTAGCATGCTCTTTTTTCAACTTTTTATCCAGTTTAGGTCTTTGAATTTAAAGGATATTTCTTATCAGCAGCAACTGGTTGGGTCCTGTTTTGTTTTTGGTTTTATGGAGTCTGAAAGTCTGTATTTTAATTGAGGTTCTTAGACCAGTGTCATATATGATGTAATTATTGATATAGTTAGGCTTATCTGTCATCATGCTGTTTGATTGCTATTAGCTCCAGCTGTTATTTCCCTTTTCTTTTGTGCTCTTTTAAAGATTAGTCAAGTAATTTTTCTTAATGATTTAGTTTTACATTCCTGTTTTTTGGTGTATTAGTTTTAACTTTTTTTTTTTAAATTTTTTCTTTTTTTAGTGTTTGTTTTAGGATTTGCATAATTTTAACCTATCAAAGTCCACCTCCAAGTAATATTATACAACATCATATATGGTATAAGTATAATAACGTAGTTTCATTTCTTTTCTCCTAGCATATGTATATGTGTATGTGTATATATATTCACACGTGTGTGTGTGTGTGTGTATGCGTGGGTGTATGTTTATTTACTTAGGTCTCTTAAAATTTTTCTCAATAATTTGTTTAGATTTCAGTGTAAAAAATCTTTCACATAATTTGTCCAATTTATCCCTAAGCATGTCATGTTTTTAATGCTATTGTAAATAGTATTAAACAATTTATTCCTAATTATTTCTAATATATAAAAATACAGTTGATTTTTGCATATTTATCTTATATCGTGCAACATTGCAAAACTAATTTACCATCTTCAGTAGTAGGCTTTTACAGGATTTAACTGGGATTTCTGCATAAATGCTTATATCTGTGAATAAAGACACTTTTTACTTACTTCTCCTCTATTTAGATGCCTTTTCCCCCCATACTTCTTTTTTCCTTCTTTCTTTCACTTCTCTCTCTTTTTAAAAAGTGTTTTTGAAATAGGTAGACCTTCCAGTACAATGTTGACTAGAAGTTGTAAGACCTATATTCCTGTCTTCTTGATCATAAGAGAAAGCATTCAGCCTCTCATCATTATATAGGACGTTAGATGTACGTATTTTAAAGACCCCCTTTGAAATGTTAAGAAAAATCTCTTGTATCCTTGGTTTGCTAGGGGATATTAAATCTTGTCAAATGCTTCTTCTGCATATACTACATAATTGTATGGTTTTCCTTTTATTTTATTATAGTGATGACATTAATTGATTTTGAAAGGAGGTTGGTCAATTTATTAAAATAAATGTTTAAATGAATATTTTAATTTCCTTAAAATGTCTCAATTTAACTTTAAACCTTATATTCTGTTAAAAATTCTCTAAGTTTTATCAATTCTTCTTAACATTCGAAATATATATATGACATAAAATTTACCATTTTAACAATTTTTAAGTGCACAGCTTAGTTTGATCAAGTGCATTTATAATGTCACGCAACAGTTACTACTATCCATTTGTAGAACGTTTTCATTATCCCTAACAGAAACTCTGCACCCACTAGATATTAACTTCCCATAAGCTCTACCCAGCCAATGGAAACCTCTCTTCTACTTTCTTTTTCTGTAACTTTACCTATTCCAGGTACCTCATTTAAGTGGAATCATATAACATTAGTTTTTTTGCGTGTCTGCATTATTTCATTATTATGAATAATGCTGCTACAAATATCCACATAGGCATATGTTTCTCAAGAAAATACTTGGGAGTGGAATTTCTGGGTCACAAGGTAACTGCATTTAGTCTTGAGGGGCTGGGGACCATCAAGTTGTTTCCCAGATCAGCTACACAATTTTACATTACCAGCAATGTAGGAGGGCTCCAGTTTTTTCAGATACTTTCCAATATTTCTTTTTAATCTTTTTGATATTACATATCCCAGTGATGTGAAGTGGTACCTCATTGCAGCTTTGATTTGCATTTCTCTAATGATGAATGATGCTGAGTATCTTTTCATGTGGTTGCTGGACATTGGTCTATCTTATTTTATAAAATATGTAATCAGATCCTTTGAGCATATTTTAATTGATTTCTTTGTTGTTGAATTGAATGAATGCTTTATATATTCTAAACAAAATGTATTTTTATTACTGTTTTGTCATAAACTTCGTTCTCTTTTTTTCATTGCATTTTAGGTTTTGGGGTACCTGTGAAGAACTCGCAAGATTGTTGCATAGGTACACACATGGCAGTGTGATTTGCTGCCTTCCTCCCCATCACCTATATCTGACATTTCTCCCCATGCTATCTCTCCCCAACTCCCCACCCCCCGCTGTCCCTCTCCTGTTTCCCCCCGACAAACCCCAGTGTGTGATGCTCCCCTCCCTGTGTCCATGTGTTCTCATTGTTCAACACCCACCTATGAGTGAGAACATGCAGTGTTTGATTTTCTTTTCTTGCGTCAGTTTGCAGAGAATGATGGTTTCCAGGTTCATCCATGT
>CAUYLG010030748.1:0-26023 GCA_963573385.1 Cacajao melanocephalus
CTTTGCAGAGAAAGGCTAGCAGTTTTATTTACAGAAGCCAGGGCCAGCAGTTATTGTGAGGAGAATGGGGCAGCCGTTACAACTTATTTTAAAACACAACTTTGTCTTTTATAAAATAGTGTTGTTCAGGTTCTAACTTTAGGCCAACTATAGCACAAAATTACTCCCTATGTAGATAGCTGGCGTTTGGGTAGAGCCCTTTAAGAAAAGGGCCAGGAAAACATGCAGCTTAATATTTAAATATGCAACAAGTAGGCAGACCTGGAAGGCAGAACACAGATGCCCCAAAATCAAGGATCCCATTTTGCACTGAATTCTGGGTCCCCAAAAAGAGGGGAATACCATGGAATGTGACAGTGCAACGCTTTTACAACACACTTCACTGCAGGGACATTCCCCCAAGATTGATGGGCAGCTCAATCAGCCTGCTCTGTGATCAGCCCATCCCCCATAGGAGTCATATCCCTTATTGGGATGTGGGGGTATTTACACAGCTTTCAGATACCCTAAAACACCTTTTTTCCCCAGCAAATATGCCACAAAATAAGTGGCACCTTGTAGTAATAACCATTCACTGTGACTAACTACCATTAGTCATCTCTAAGAGTGTACCTCTTACTTAACTTGTATTACATACACCAAGGTTACTTTTGCACAATGCAAAGTAATTTCTGGTTCCACAAAAAGCCAAAAAGATCATGTAATGCAATACAGAAAAAAACAGTTTTATATCTGAGAGGACTATGTCCATTTATGACCTGGGATCACCTGAGGAAGGAAAGCAGTTTCTCCCAGAAAGGAGTCTGTTGCACCTTTTTCTTTTTTCTCAAGGGTTCTCAGCCTGTTAGAAGTTACAATGTATGAAGAATAGGGTTAAATAAAAGTAACTTGAAGAACAATTTTTAAGAAAGGAAGTGAACATAGAAACCAAACACATGGGCTCTTTAAAAAGATTTCAGTCATCTGAAAAAAAAATTCCCAAAAATAGAATTTTAAAAAGGGAAGAAAAGTGTAAGGCCTTTTAAATACACACACACACACACACACACACACACGTGTGTGTGTGTGTGTGTGTGTGTGTGTATAGAGAGAGAGAGACAAAGAGAGAGAGAAAACACTTGAATATCAACTTTTAATTAAGTTGATTTTTAGCCACAGAGCTCTTTAAAAAAAAAAATCCCTCAAGCCTCTTGTTACCAGATTTTAGCTTGGATAACAGCTGACAATTTTGGCTTTTGAGTTTCTTTACCAAAGTTATCTTTCTAAGGGTCTCAGTCAAGATTATGACTTAATCATAGATGCACAAGTTGTCTCCAAAGAGGTAGCAAACAATTTTTACAAGATCCAGAATCACCCTAGAGATAGCTCAGAGAAAGGAAAATGCAGAACAAAAAAGTCAGAAACTGTCCGTGGAAGGAAAAAGGATCAATAAATGGCAAAAGTCACACAAATATCAAACCAGAAAGGACTCATTCCCTGGCTGGGTATTGAACCCATGCTGCCTTAGTCAAAAGAGAGTACCTTAGCTACTAGACTACAGCATGGGATGCTGTGTTAGCCTGTATCTGCATTGTTATGAAGAAATACCAGAGGCTGGGTAATATACAAAGAAAAGAGGTTTGATTGGCTCATGGCTCTGCAGGCTTTAAAGGAAGCATGGTGCTAGCATCTGCTTCTGGTGAGGCCTCAGGAAACTTACAGTGATAATAGAAGGCGATAGGGAGCCAGCATGTCACATGGCAGGAGTGAGTGAGTGAGTGAGAGAGAGACAGAGAGAGATAAGAGCGGTCCCGGACTCTTTTAACAACCAGATCTTGCATGAACTAAGAACTCACTTATCCCCAGGGGAATGGTGCTGAAGTTTTCATGAGGGATCTGCCCCCATAATCTAATCATCCCCACCAGGTCCCACCTCCAACATGGAGAATCACGTTCAACATGAGATCTGGAGAGGACGAACATCCAAACCATATCAGGTGGTCTCCAGTGATCTTCCCAGAAGGAATCTAGAGCAAGCAGTTCTGAGCTTGCAAAAGATTTTAACTTTTAGGTCAAAACTGTTTTTTCATTCTTTTAATTTTATCAAGAGAATTTCTAAGGCTAGCCATGACACTAGTATATGTCATTTCAAAAATTTTGATTTTCCCGTTAATTATTTAGAATGAGAAATGTATAAAATCTTTTTTATTTTCAGTGGTGTACTTGGTTCCAATAGCAACTCAATGCAAAAGGCTCTTGAAAGCCCAGGAGGTAATTTTCCAGGTTTTTTCCACATAAGCAAGAGATATTCCTGGAGAGGGCATAGAGGAGGCAGTCCCCAGGATCATCAAAAACTTACTCTTGGAAATAGACTTAAAATAACAAAAGACAATGGGAAAGGAGAATAAAAACTTGGGACCCCAATTCATTATGCCAAAAGAAAAAATTGTAAGAAGTTGCCTTGCCTTTTGTTCCTAAGCAGATAGCTGGAGATAAAAGGTTAATCATCTCCACAGGTAGCTACTCTATGTTCACCTTATCTTATGTAAAGTGCTGATTTACTGAGTATGAGATAAATACATAATTGTATACATAAATTCCCCATCTGTTCCTTTTCTGTGGCAACACATGGATTAAACTACCCACCTCTTTCCTCTCTAGCCCACTTTTTCCCTTTAAAAACTGAAGCCCTCAAAATCACCTTAGAGAAAGGCATAGACCACAGACTGTTTCTGTGATTCCATGTTTATTTCTTCCATGCATGTCCTTAACCTTGGCAAAATAAACTTCTAAATTGACTGAGACCTGTCTCAGATACTTTTTGGTTTACACAACAGAAACCCCATAAAGATGGGACCTTTTAAGACAAAACTCCCCTAAGAGCTTGACACACTTGAGGTGAAGAGTGTGCTGCTTAAAATATTACATGTCTTGGACTCCCAATCCTTTCAGTCTGGCCACCTGATATGAACCCAAAAATTCATGCCCTCCTCCTGGGCACAGTGGTTCACGCCTGTAATCCCAGCACTTTGGGAGGCTGAGGCAGGATGCAATCACCTTCCACCAGACCCCACCTCTAACATTGAGCCCAGGAGTTAGAGACCAGTCTGGGCAACATAAGGAGATACCATCTCCACAAAAAAATTAGCCAGGCATGGTGACACATGCCCGTAGTCCAAACTACTTGGGAAGCTGAGATGCATCACTTGAGCCCATGAGGTCAAAGCTGTAGTGAGTCAAGATCACGCCACTGCACTCCAGCCTGGATGACCTAATGTAATAGGACTAAAATTTACTTTACAAATAAGTTGATTCTATTGTGATTTTGCCCTTAATAAAATTGGGGAACTGGAGAGAATAAAAGTATATTTCAAAATAAACTATATTATACCTTTTATTAGATTCTAGTATTACTAAATGTTTTTCATTTTTATTATTTTCTATAATTTGAATGGAATTCTAAAATTTTTCCTGGCTACAAGTCTCTAAAACAATGTTTTCAATTTTCTTCTTCTTTCTTTTCCTTCTTTCCCCCATTTTTCCTGATATGAAATCACTGAAAATTAAGCTGTGATTTTCTTAAAGCCCTGAGAACTGGAACTAGACAACTTAAACTTTAGAAGAAAATAACAGCAACCTATTTATATACATAAGCCACATTCATATCTGCCTACTGATGTACACTTCCGAGTAACACAGCATATATCAGTTTCTCAGGATTGTGCTCCTTTTTTTGTTTGTTGTTTTCTTCCCACTTTCTCCCCTTATTTTTATTTCACAGGACAAGAGACTTCACAACCTGACAAAAATTAGCTTTCCTAACAACATGAGACCCATTCATCTAGGAATAAATCATCCTAGTCATGAGATATCATGCAAAATCTAAGACCAGAGACTCAATTTCTTCAAAAATGCTTTCTCTAAAAGATTTTAAAAAGAAAAAAGTGGGAAGAAATGTTAAAGAAAAATAAACCCCACACTCATTGTGCCAGAAGAAAAGAAAAATTTGAAAGCTGAGTCATGCAAAAAGCAAATTTTCCTTTTGTTCCTAAGCAGATAGCCACAGATAAAAAGTTAAATATCAGCTGGGCGCGGTGGCTCATGCCTGTAATCCCAGCACTTTCGGAAGACAAGGTGAGTAGATCACTTGAGGTCGGGAGTTCAAGACCAGCCTGGCCAATATGGTGAAACTCCATCTCTACTAAAAATACAAAAATTAGCCAGGCATGGTGGCAGGCACTTGTAATCCCAGTTACTTGGGAGGCTGAGGCAGGAGAATCACTTGAACCCAGGAAGCAAAGGTTGCAGTGAGCCGAGATCGCGCCATTGCACTCCAGCCTGGGTGTGGCAGGGAAACTCTGGCTCAAAAAACAAAGTTAAATATCTTCACAGCTAGCTACTCTATGGTCACCTTATAATGAGCATGAAATGAAAACATAATTGCTGATTCCCTTACCTACTCTTTTTCTCTTGCAACACGTGGATTCAGTAATGTGACCGTGCCCACCCTCTTTCCCCTCCAGCCTGCTTTTCTCCTTTAAATATGGAAGCCCTCAAAATTATATTTGGAGAAAGGCACAGGCCTTCCTCCTGGGCATGCATCCTTAACCTTGGCAAAATACACTTCTAATTGATTGAGACCTGTCTCAGATATTTTTTGGTTTGCAGATTGATATGGTTTGGCTGTGTCCCACCCAAATCTCATTTTGAATTGTAGCTTCCATCATCCCCATGTGTCATGGGAGGGACGTGGTAGGAGGTAACTGAATTATGGGGCAGGTTTTTCCCGTACTATTCTCATGACAGTGAATAAGTCTCACAAGATCTAATGGTTTTATAACAGGCAGTCCTCCTGCACATGCTCTCCTGCATGCTGCTATGTAAGATGTGGCTTTTGCTCCTCCTTTGCCTTCTGCCATGATTACGAGGCCTCCCCAGCCATGTGGAATTGTGAGTTCATTAAATCTCTTTTTCTTTATAAATTACCCAGTCTCAGGTATGTCTTTATTAGCAGCATGAAAACAGACTAATACACAGATCTATCGAAAAAATTTTCTGTATGAAGTGAGGAAGAACTCAAAGTTGATTTTTTTTTCATACAGATATCCAATTGCTCTACTACTGAAAGACTTGTCTTTCCCTATTAAATGACATTGCTGTTGTGATGGTGAATTTTGTATATTAGTTTGGCTAGGTCATAGTACTCAGATATTTGGTCAAATGTGTCTGGATGTTGCTGATTATGAAGGTATTTTTAGATGAAGTTAACATTTAAATCAGTAGACTTTGAATAAAGCAGATTATCCTCCAGAACAATCAGATGGTAAAGATTACAGTAAGAAAGCTGACCAAAAATTGCCTGGGGCAATGTTGAAGTGAGTTAATCAAAATAAAAAGACTGACCAAAGGGTTTGGATCCCTTGGCTCAACCTCCTGCTGGGACCCCAAAGCCTTTTTCACAAGAGACAGTAAAATGATCTGGGGGTGAAGCTCCAGAATCAGAACATAAAAATGCAAGGGTTGATAGGAATGTGAAAGTTGGAATGTTTATAGAGGCTTTATAAAAAATACTCATGTCTCTTTCACCTAAATTTTATATAAAAATTGATATGTTTCCTTTACCTAGTACTATAAAAAGGAAGGCATGTAAATCCACCGTTCAAGCCATATTAATTGAACATGCTGAATGAGAACCAAGTAAGACTGCCAAACCTACAGAGCATAGGGTAGAAGCTGGATTGATGGTAGCAACAAATTCTCTGCTCGATAGCCCTTTGTGGAGTGTGTATCAGGGCTTACGGCAAAAGCCTATGAGCAATTCCCAATGTCAGCTACTGGGATTTAGAGAATTTCCAGCTGAGGAGCATTGGCTGCCTTATTATTGGATGTTAGCTGAAGCTGCCCCTTGATTGGAGGAGGTAAAATGATCTTGACACCTGAAATACCCATGCTGTCTTTGTTGACATCAGAGAAACAATCTAATGGAGATACCAGTGTCCGGAAGAGTTCCATGATGAAAAGGAGATGGTTTATAGAGGAGCATGCTACCTAAGAGCGCAAGGAAGAGATACTCTTGAGCAAGAAGCCTATTTTTCCCCTAGGACTAACTCCAAAACTCTGTGAGGAGCTGCTGGATAAGGATGATGATGATGATTATTATTATTATTGCTTGAGATGGAATCTCACGCTGTCACCCAGGCCGGAGTGCAATGGTGCAATCTTGGCTCACTGCAACTTCTGCCTCCCAGGTTCAAGCGATTCTCTAGCCTCAGCCTCCCAGGTAGGAGCTGCTGGATTCTATAGTGCCTGATAAACAGCTCTCAACTGAATGACCGTGTACCTGGTTTGTGAATGACACTTCCAAGGTGAATGGATAACATCTTGTTTGGAAGACTGCTTTGCTGATTGTAAAGTATACTTTGTGTGAAAATTTACCTTTCTCTCTACCTGAGTTCTGCAAAATTTGGAAACTATGAGTATTCCTATCCTACGGCATTATAGAATATTTGCATAACTTCAGTCAGAATCTGTTTTCTCTTGTAACAAGACACTACTGCAGACACTGTTTTTGTAGCAAGGCTTTGACTGGAATGGCATATTTTCAAGTATGACCAAACTGCTTTGAGGAATTGGGGTTGACTTTGCAGAGCTGATTTAAAAGTCCCTTGGAATGCTGGTCTGAAACCTAGTCTAAGTAATTCCCTTAAAAGGCCTCTAAGATTTCCAGTTTATCTACTGCTCGTTGTGTGAGAGCAGGTACTTTCCGTAAATCTTGCCCTTAGTTCTAGCAACCTTGATGTTATCTTATCATACTTCAGTGGTCCTACACATCACTTCTGAATCGTGCATACTTGTTTCCTATAGTGTATAAGCCCTAGGGGATAATGGCATAAAAATCCACCATCTTGACTTGCTGCTGCCTGAGACATAGACATGGCTTCTGTTCATAATTTCCTATTAAATGTGTCTTTCAAAGAAACTGGATTTGTCAGCCTCTTTCTTTGACTTCTTGGCTTCCTTAGACTTTGGGGACAGGTTTGCATAGGTCTGTTCATCATTTAAAATTTATCATTAAATGTATTACCTTTCTTACCTTATTGTAAATGGTATTTCTTTCTTTTTTCCTACTAATTTATAATTGCAGACTAGTTATTTATTGATTCCTCTAGATTTTCTATGTATACAGTCATATCGTTGGCAAATACGACAGTTTTGTTTCTTTGTTTCAAGTTTTTAAAAATCTTTTCTAGGAAATGAATATGTGTGGCCTCCCAAAGTTCCTGTGTTAAAACCATAATCCCCAATGTGATAATATTTGAAGATGGAGCCTTTGAGAAGTAATTTGGTCATGGGGCGGAGTCTTAATGATGGAATTAGCACCCTTATAAGAAGAGACATGGATATATAGTCATCTAATCACTTCCCCTAAGGCCCCATCTAAATACCATCACACTGGGGACTAGAGCTTCAACATATGAATTTTGGGGGGATACAAACATTTGGTTCGTAGTCGTTGCATTTACTTGTTTTTGGTTGTTGTTGCTGTTTTGAGGATAGAGTAATTTTGGATTTTATACTGGCCATTGTTAATATTAAGCTGTGCAGACTCTGATCCTGTGTTTATTTTTTGAGATATGTTGATTTTTAAAAAACATTTTAACAAGCAATCAATGCAATTAGGCTCAGGCCATAAACAATTTGGAAAATATTACCCCTTCTATCTAAAAGCATTTGTGTAAGATTAGTTTTTTCCCTATAAATACCTGAAAGGCTTTATTAGTGAAGCTATCTGGGTTTGGAGTGTATTTTATGAGACAGTTTTCATTATGGAGTCAATCTCACTAAAAAATACAGGACCCTTTAGATTTTCTATTACATCTTGTTTTAGTTTTGAAACAAAGGTCTCTAGGTCTAAGTATAATATTTGCTAAATATTATTAGTCCATTCACATTTATTGTAGTTGCTATATTGGACTTAAGTTGTCTGTCTTGATACTTATTCTCTATTTGTTCTCTGCTCTTTGTCCTTTTGCACCTCATTTTCTGCTTCCTTTTAGGTTGAGTATTACTTAGTGTTCCTTGAATCTCTTTTATTGGCTTTGTAGCTGTTATATCTGATCATTCTTACTGCTCATATTTATTTCAGCATATGCCTGAATTTATTTCTCTTCCTTTTTGAGTACTTACTCCAAGACTGTTTCAAAGTGAGTCTTTATATAGCAAATCCTCGAAGGCCTTGACTGAGGATGTGACTGAGAATATCTTCACTGTGTTCTCATATGTAAATGACAGTTTGGCTAGTTTACTACAAAGGATGTAACTAAGCACCACAAACTGGATGCCTTCAAACAAGGAAAATTTATCTCACAGTTGTGGAGAGGGATCTTAATTCAAGTTGTCAGCAAAGCCATACTTTCTCTGAGACTCTGAGTAGAATCTTTTCATGTCTCTTTCTGGCTTCTGCTAAAGCCACTAATCCTTATTCCTTAGCTTGCAGCGGTATCACTCCAAGCTCTTCCTCGGTCATCACTTGTCTTCCTCCCCATGAGTCTTGCTCTGTGTCTTCTCTTCTTCTTATAAGGACACAAATCATATTGGATTAACGGCCCATTACATCTGCAATGGCCACATTTCCAAATAGGTCACATTCTGAGGTTCTGGGGTTAGGACATCAACATATATTTTTTAGGGAGGAACACAATTCAGTCCATAAGAGCTAGATATAAATTTAAATTCAAAATCACTTTCCTTTATTTCTACTCAATGAAATTTGCCTTTTTGCCTCTCCCAATTTCCCTTTTTACCAATTCTCTGGCAAATTGATCATTTTTAAATGTCTTATTTAATATTCTTTGTAGAGATGGACCAGCCTGGTCTTGAACCCTGGCCTCAAGTGATCCACCTGCCTCAGCCTCCCAAAGTGCTGGGATTACAGGCATGAGCCACCACACCGGGCCACCTTTTGAATTTATTGAGACTTGTTTTATGGCTCAGAATATGCTCTATCTTGGTAAATGTTCCATGTATATTTAAGAATATTTTGTATTCTGTTATTGTTGGGTGGAGTGTTCTATAAATATCAATTAGGTCCAGTTGGCTGATAGGACTGTTCAAGTCTGCTAGATCTTTGCTGATTTCCTGTCTAAGTGGTCTACCAAACATTGAGATTGATCTAACTATAACTGTGGATTTATCAATTTATCTTTACTGGCTATCAGTTATTACTTCATGCATTTTGACGCACTTATTAGTTACATAAGTAGTAAGGTTGTTACATGCTTTTGATAAGTTGTACTTTTTATTTATAATTATCATTGTCCTTGGAATTTGTGTGCTTCTTAAATATACAGATTTATAGTTTTTATTAACTCTGGAAAGTTTTGGTCATTATTTCTTCAAATATTTATTCTGTTCCATCCTGTCTCCCATTCATCAAGGAATCCAGTTATCCATATATTAGGCTGCCTGATTGTGTGGGTTTTTGTTATTGTTGCTGCTGCTGTTTATTACATATAACATCCATTATATTTCTCTGTGTGTGTGTGTGTGTGTGTGTGTATCTTGGTAAATATACATTTCCACAGTTTATCCTTGGAATATATTCACAGGAGAGGAGTGTTTTCCAATGAGTATTTGCATTTTTAATTTTCATAGATCTTACCAACTTACTTTCCAAAACTGTATTTTTATTCAATATTTGAACTTCTGCTTCTGGCCAACATAGAATAATAGGAACTATCGGTAACATTCTCCCTAGAAGAATCTGACAAACCAGACAAAATATATAAAAACATTTTTTAAGACACTGAATGTTAAACAATGAACGACAGTGATGCCAGAGAGAATGGCATGTAATCCTGTATTTCTCCTTTGAATAAAAACTGATTTTTAAAAATATTAGAACTATATCAGTCTTCTTGTGTGTTGACCTGAATTAAAAAAATTTTATGTAGATATTTTTATTTCCAGGTGTATTTTTCTCATTTCAGTGATATTCTAGCAGAGTACAAATCTTGTTGCCCAATATATTTGAAAATAGAGTATGACATTCACCTTAATTTATCTATTGGTCATTGCAAAATAGTGATAATGCAATTCTTACATTCATCAGTTGCATTCTTCAGAAAATAAGAGTCTTTCCTCACCAAGTGTAAATAAACTGTTGTTGCAAAACTCAGGGTGAACATTTAATCATTCATATTGAACTATCGGTTTTTGGAATGAGAGTAGATATAATAATTGCCTGCAATGGTAGTCTGTGAAGTGCTTTTTTCTTTTGTCTTTCTGTTCTTCATTTAAAAAAAATTGTATTAGCTGGACATGGTGGTATGCACCTGCAGACCTAACTACTCAAGAGGCTGAGGCAGGAGGATCACTTGAGCCTAGGAGTTCAAAGCTACAGTGAGCTATGATCACACCACTGCACTCCAGCCTGGGCAACAGAAGGAGAACCTGTCTGTAAATAAATAAACAATAATTCTAGACTCATGATTTTTTATTTATTCAAAGTTTTAGAATCATTAGTTTAAAAATAATTAAATTGTTCCAACTTGGACTACTGAGAGCTCCAGCAAACAGACTTCTGTGTCCTTTTGATGTCACTTCAGTAGTCTTTGAGCACTTTCTTCCCTTTGGCACATCCAGAAAGGCAAGTTCACCCTGTCTTTTCTCTGCCCCAGTCCATATCCTGTCATACCTCTAAAGAGCCCTAATTTCCTGAAACGGAGAAAGGTATTTAGACACTTAGATCTGAGCTCTAGGAGGGCTTACTACTAAGATATCATTATTTTTAGGTGGCTTCAGTGTGAATAATATATGAAAATCTTTTAAACTTGAGTTTATATTGATATATCCAACTCAAATTTAACATGATAGGGCATGATTTTATATTTATAGCTCTTTGACACTTTAAATCTTGATTCCTAATAACTTTAAGATATTTATTTACTTATATGCTTTATCTTACAACAAAAATAAAATATTTTTAAAATTCTGCCCTGATGATTGTAGGTTGAGAAAAAAAGTTTCAAAATTACAGTACCAATATCACTAGAGGCAGTCACCAACACACCAGTCTAATTGTTTTACTTTTTGTAAAGATGAGATCTTGCTATGTTACCCAACGTGGCCTCAAGCAATCCTCCCACCTCAGCCTCCCAAACCTTTTAGTTCTAATAGCTTTGAACTTCAGAGGGAAAAAAAAAATCTTACTATTTGTTCTTTTCTAGACTCTTTTTTTTAAAACTCGATATTGCATACCCTCATGAGATTTGTGCATGTTGCTCTGTGAAGCTGTTGTTTACTCATTTCACTGAGGTATACTATTCCACTGTGTAAATATACTACAAGTCACTTATCTGCCTCTGTCATCCAGGCTGGAGTTCAGTGTCATGATCATAGCCTACTGTAAACTCAAACTCCTGGTCTCAAGCAATTCTCCCACCTCAGTCTCCCAAGTAGCTGGGTTACAGGTATGTACCAACACACCCAGCTAATTATTTTTTGTACAGATGGTGTCTCCCTATGTTGCCCAGGCTGGTCTTGAACTCCTGGCATCAAACAATCTTCCAGTCATTGAGCCTGCCTGGCGTTCACTTATCTAAACATGGAATTGCTAAGCAGAAACAAATGTAATGTTCCACTACAGTAAAAATTATGGAAAGACTTCTAGTTTCTGGACCAGCATGTAAAGAGCTTAAAAGTCATCATTCCCATTCATACAATAAGAAAAAAGCTGAGCAAACTGAAAATCAATAACTATTCCTAAATCCATCAGATTACTGAGGTAAGTAAGCAAATCACTGTCCCAAAAACTGGAGATAAAGAGGCAGATACAAAGAATCACAATGTAACACAAAAATATCTGGAAGAATCAGTACTGGGGTAGGAAAACTTTAACTGTAACTAATAAACTGCTGGAGACTCAGTGTGGAAAAGTCTGAAAGTTAAAGGCTACAGAGACTGCCCAGTCTTAGGTGAGGAACCCATGCAACAAAGTTCTCACAGTGAAAATAGCATAAAAATCCTCTTGTGCTTCTGAAAGGGAGAGGGTATGAAAGTTGTCAGAATCAAAATACAGGCTGAGTGCAGTGGCTCACTCCTGTAATCCCAGCATTTTGAGAGGTTGAGGTAGGTGGATCACTTGAGGTCAGGAGTTCGAGAGCAACCTGGCCAATGTGGTGAAACCCCCATCTCTACTAAAAATACAAAAATTAGCTGGGCATGGTGTCGCATGCCTGTAATCCCAGCTCTTGGGAGGCTGAGGCAAGGTAATCCCTTGAACCTGGGAGGTGGAGGTTGCACTGAATGGAGATGGTGCCACTGCACTCCAGCCTGAGTGACAGAGCGAGACTCCATCTCAAACAAAAAACACCAACGAAAAAACCCTGACAGAGCACTGAGGAAGGCCATGAGGGGAAGTATTTTCATGTATAAATGGCTGATGACAAAAACTATCACAAAAGACTCTGCAGAAACCCTACTCTTGAACAAAGGTAATTGCACCTTGCACAAAAAAATACTTCTGTAAGGACAGCTGCCCATTCAATATTGACCTGATGCTACCCTTGTTATTGATCTTTGTAGCCAAAAGAACTATCTTGAAATAATTATGTAATCTTCCTCAATTTTTCTTTAAAAAATTCTCTCTTCTTGAGGAGTTAGCCAACTTGCTCTTCTCAGACAGTAAAGGAAAGGTCCCTGGAGAACTTCAGACACATCCCACAAGTGCTTACACCATATGTTTTGTGCAGATAAGCGAACTTGCAAAGGGTACTTGCCTAAACATGCCTGCAATGGAAAATTCCATCCTGTAACATGTGTGCATAAGGGAAATAAATCAACATACAGTGGCTCAGACTGAGGGCTCACATGTGCACTGGAAGGATGGGATGGAGCTGCCAGGAATTCATGCCATATACAAATAAGGCACCCAGCCCCACAGTTGAATGCCCTTGTATTCAACTGGGAAGGGGGCAACCAACAACCTGCTTTCAAAACCCCTCTCTGTGCTGAGAGGTTTCTTTTTGCTTAATAAATTCTACTCTGCTCACTCTTCAGTGTCTACACACCTAATTCTTCCTGGTCATGAGACAAGAACTAGGACTTAGCTGAGTTAAGGGGCAGAAAGACCACAACATTCTCTTACCTCCTTGAATATGCACACAGTTTACTATGGTGTGCATATTCCTCTTGCAATGCCCTATTTCTGAATAAATATCATTTTCTTTTACAGAATGTCTCTCTGTAATTTAGGTTCACATGAGGAAAAGTAGTCATTCTGAAATATGGCCAAAGCACTCTGTTGTTAACAGGACATGACTTCAAAAAATAAAAGCAACCATTTGCCCAAAGCATAAATGACTGGGGTTTTATTGTAACCTAACTGATCTAGGGGAAGGGAAATACCCAACTCCAGTGCCCTCTGGCCTTCCTGCCTCACCCAAGCAGAAGAAGGAAGTGAGAAGCACTTGTGAAGGTCAAAGCCAAGGACACAGACTCACTAAAAGACTGAGACCTATATATAATGGTAGAACTATAGAAAGCTTCCCCTCTCCTTACATCTTACCATCTCATCATAGGGCTCTTGGAGAAGAACAGAAGAATACAACTGACAGGATATCACATCTCAGACCTTATTTAATAGGAGATAGCTAGGGAATCCAAAAGACAACAGAGGAGACAGAACTAAGGATACCAGAGAAATTGTAGCCTCAGATACCTATGCTATAGCAAGCAGTAAATAAAGTCTAACCCCTAGCCACACAAAAAACACGCTTTGAAGAAACAGAGAACCAGACTCAGATATGTCAGAGATATGGGAATGATCAAACTGGAACTCTAAAACAATTACAATTAACATGCTAAGGGCTATAATGGGAAAATGCAAAACCAGATTGGTAATGTCAACAGATGGATAATGTAAGCAGCAATGAAAACTCTCTAAAAAATAATCAAAGGAAATGTTGGAAATGAAAAACATCGTAACAGAAATGAAGAATGCCTTTGATGAGTTCATTAACAGACTGAACACGGCCAAAGAAAGAATCAGTGAGCTTGAAGAAATGTCAATAGAAACTTCCAAAGCTAAAATTGCAAAGACAAAAATAATGAAAAGAGGGGGAGAGAACAGAATATCCAAGAACTGTGGTACAATTACAAAAAAAAGTAACATACAGGTAATGAGAATACCAGAAAAAGAAGAAAGAAAGAAGAGAAGAAATAGTTAAAGCAATAAGGACTGAAAAATTCCCCAAATTAATGATAGACATCAAATCACAGATCCAGGAAGCTGAGAGAATAGCAAGTGGATAAATAACAAAACACAATACCTAGACGTATTATGTTCAAATTTCAAAATATCAAAGACAACCAGAAAATCTTGAAAAAAACTAGGGTAAGGGGCAGAGAGGGAAATTTACCTGTAGAGAAGCAGGGATGAGATTTACTTTGGACTTCTCTTCATAAATCATATAAATCAGAAAAGAATGAAGTATAAGTATTGAAAGAAAAAAAAATCCATCAACCTAAAAATTCTTTTTTTAAGGCAGAGTCTCACTCTGTCACCCAGGCTGGAGGGCAGTAGCATGATCTCAGCTCACTGCAACCTCCTCCTCCTGGGTTCAAGTGATTCTCCTGCCTCAGCCTCCCGAGTAGCTAGGACTTCAGGCGTGTGCCACCATGCCTGGCTAATTTTTTGCATTTTTAGTAAAGACACGGTTTCACTGGGTTACCCAGGATGGTCTCAATCTCCTTACCCCGTGATCCTCAACCTCCCAAAGTACTGGGATTACAGTTGTGAGCCACTGCACCCGGCCCCTAAAAGTTCTTAACCAATAAAATTATCCTTCAAAAATAAAGACTTTCAGAGACAAATAAAAATAAAAATTGAAGAAATTTGTTATCAGTAGACTTGCTTTGACAGAAATGTTAAAAGAAATTCTTCAGAAATAATAAAAATGATATATATCAGAAATTTGAATCTACATACAGAAAGCAAGAGTGTTACAGAAGAAATAAATGAAGGTAAAAGAAAATATTCTTTAAAATCTTATTGATAGAATAAGATAACTTTGTTCAAAGTATAATAAACAAAATATTTGGTGAATGTAGCTTATGGATAACTGGAATGAATGACTGCAACGTTATAAGGGAAAGGAGGGAGGAATTAGGAATACTTTGTTATATAGTACTTGCATCATTACATAATGATAAAGGAGTCAATTCTTCAAGAAGACATAATTTCTAATGTGTGTGCACCTAGCAACAAATCATCAAAATATACAAGGCAAAAACTGATAGATATACAAGGCAAAATATACAAGGCAAAAACTGCAAAGAGAAACAGATGAATCTGCTATTACATGTGAACACTTCCATGCCCTTTGGAGTAATTAATGGATCCTGCAGGCTGAAAATCAGTAAGGACATAGTTGAGCTGAACAGCACCACCAAACGAAGGGATCTAATTTACATCTATAAAATATGCCATCTAGCAACAGAGGAATCCATATTCTTCTCAAGTTCACACAAAACATTCACTATGATAGACCACATTCTGGGCCATAAAACCTTAACAATTAGAAATTATACAACGTATCCTCTCAGCTTACAATGGAATTAAACCGGAAATCAAATCAGAAAGATAGCTGGAAAATCCCCCAAGACTCCCAGTGAGTTTTTTTATACAATACCAAAAGCATGGCCCATGAAAGGAAAAAAATAATAAATAGAACTTCAGTAAAATTTTAAACTTTTGCTTCAAGAAAGATAGTAAGAGACTGAAAAAACAAACCACAAACTGGCAGAAAATATTTGTAAAACATATCTGATAAAGGACTTGTATTTAAAATATATAAAGAACTCTTAAACTAAATAAGAAAACAACCCAGTTTTAAAATGGGCAAAATATCTGAACAGATACCTCACCAAAAAAGATACACAGGTGGTAAATGAGCATGTGAAAAGATGGTCAACATCATATGTCACTAAAGAATTTCAACTTAAAACATTAAGATAGCACAACATACCTACTAAAATCACTAATTCATGTGATATATGTTATGAAATCTGATTATTTTTGTCTGATCTCTAAACTAACTGTATCTTAGAAAAATCAAAGGCAGAGGATTAATTCAATCCTATTTTTGTAAGGATACTAGCAATCCTTTTGTATGCCAAAAATGAAGAGATTGCTACATATCAAAAGTCTGTGGAGTCTGTTCTTGGTGGCTCATGCCTGTACTCCCAGTACTTTGGGAGGCCGAGGTGGGTGGATTGCTTGAGGTCAGGAGTTCAAGACCAGGTTGGCCATCATGATGAAACCCCCATCTCTACTAAAAACATGTATATATATAAATTAGGTGGGTGTGGTGGCACATGCTTGTAATCCCAGATACTTGTGAGGCTGAGGCATGAAAATCACTTGAACCCCAGAGGTGAAGGTTGCAGTGAGCCAATATTGCACTACTGCACTCCATCTGGGCAACAGAGTGAGACTCTGTCTCCAAAAGAAAAAAAAAAAGTCCATAGGTAATCAGTACAGTGACAATGTGATATTGGTGAAAACAACAGGCAAATAATTAAATAAAACAGCATGCACAGCCCAAAAATAGACCCACAAATATAGTCAAATGATCTTTGTTGAAGGAGCAAGCCAGCCTGGGCAACAAAAGTGAGATCTCATCTTTAAATAAACACATAAATGGAATTCTAATTTATATATGTTTTGTGCCCGTCTTTCTCACTCAGCCTAATGATTTTGAGATTCCTCCACGTTGCTGCACAAACAAGTAGTTTATATTCCTTCTTACTCCCCTTGTTTGTATATGCCACAGTTTGTCTCTCTATTCACCTGTTAATGGACTTTTGTGTTACTTCCAGTTTGTGACTCACAAAGAGATCTGTTATGAACATCAGTGTGCAAATACCTGTGTGGACATACGTTTTGGTGAGCAGGTGGTTCACAGAGAAAAACTACAAATAATCAAACACAAGTTTTAAAAGACAAAATTTGAAACACAATCTTATTATTTATTTATTTATTTATTTTAGACAGGGTCTCACTCTGTTGCCTAGGGTGAGGGCAGTGGCAGCATCACAACTCACTGCAGCCTTAACCTACCAGGCTCAAGCAATTTTCCTAACTCAGCCTCCCAGATAGCTGAAACTACAGGTGCACATCACTACACTTGGCTAATTTTTGTATCTTTTGAAGAGACAGAATTTTGCCACGTTGCCCAGGCTGGTCTCGAACTCCTGGGTAGCCTCCCAAAAGTGCTGGGATTATGGCATGAGCCACCATGCTCGACCCTGTGCTAATTTTCTAAACTTTTTCTAATGTGGCTTTTTCATATGTTGTATGTGATTCACTTCCTTTTCATCGTGCCTTGTTTTCCTTTCAGGATCTTTATATGGGGCTCGAGTATAATTCTTTTCTGTTGTTCATCTTTATATGATATGTGTCTTCCTGTATTGTTAATCAAAGAAGTATTTTTCTATTTAGTATTTCTGTAAGGGATGGAAGTAAGCCAGAATAGCTATCTTAACTTCACTGCTGGAGGCTCCTCCTCTGTGGTTACCACCAAAAATGTGGCCCCACCATAAAGCCATTTCCACAATTTTCAGATTTGCTTCCCCAGGACCCATTCCACCAGCAGCTGAAACTTTTTCTTTCTCTCACTCTCTGTTTCTGCTCCTAAGCGCTAATTTTCTGCTCTGCTCTAGGCAGCCTTTCCTATAAAATATGTTTCTGTGCAATTTAAATGAGTTTTTCTTGGACACTTCTGAGTTCCTTAAATGAGGCTGCCTCAGGACTTGCTGCTCTCCTACAGCCCCTTAGAGAGTACTCATGGACTTTTGGTGCTCATCCACAGATTGGATCCTCCTTCCAACTCACTGATACTTTCATTCACATCTGCTGTCCAAGGATTCTACTCAGACACATTTCTTCTCTTTCATGACTCAAGAGTGTGGGGTCAGGGAGGAGCTAGGCACAGTGGCTCATGCATGCAATCCCAGCACATGGAGGCAGGCAGATCATATGAGGCCAGGAGTTTGAGACTAGCCTTGTGGGGGTTCAGTCAGGATGGTGAGAGAGATTGTAAAATTATAATAGTCACAAACCTTCTTGGAAGGCTGGAAGGTTTTTGCAAAAGTCTTGGGAAGGAGGTTATGGCTGAAGGCAGCCTAATCCCCTTTCCTTGTGCAAATAACATAGAGTAGAAACAAAGGGAGTTTATCTGAATAACGTGTTTATTCATGTGGTCCTAAAACTAACCTTTAATCTACCATGAAGCGAATGGCTCTCTTCATGGGAGGGTGACCAGGTCTATCACCTGTAAATTGGGTTTGCTTTAGGCCTTGGAATCTGACCTTTAATCATTGTCCACAAGTGTGCTGACTCAGAGCCTCTGTTGTTAAATCTATACTGAATAAATGCCTGGAGGGCTAGCTGGTCGGGGCTGTGGCTGCTAGCTCTTTACAGCACTCTCTTCAAGTGTCTGTGAGTGGCCACAGACACCCCTAGCCCACTTTTTCACTGTATTCTGTTTCTGAGTGACTTTGTTCATCCATTACTAGGTCAGGGTCTGTGGGTCGAACCCCAACACAGCCTGGCCAACATGGTGAAACCTCCTCTCTACAAAAAAATAAAATACAAAAATTAGCTGGGTGTCATGGCGCACACCTGTAATCCCAGCTATTCAGGAGGCTGTGGCAGGAGAATCGCTTGAACCCAGGAGGTGGTGGTTACAGTGAGCCAAGATCACACCATGGCACTTTAGCCTGGGCAACAGAGTGAGAGTCCATTTAAAATAAAAATAAAAGAGTCTGGGGGGAATTTCTGTGTTCCAGGTTTCTCTGGACATCAGAATTCCTCTGTCACTTCCATCCACTACTTCTACATAGATTTACATAGACTTTAAATCTAAGTGAGTCATATAGGATCCTGCTTTTCTGAGGCTATTTAGCTCTACGCGTTGGTGTTCTACATTTCATAGAGGTTTCTTTGTTCCCAGTTGTATTGAAGTGTCTTTTTTCTTCTGCCCTCCCAGTTACCCTCTCTCTTATATGAGGGCATTTGAGGAAATTCAGAAACTCCTCTGCCGTCATAATCTTGCTGTTTCTAGAGGGCTTTTATCAAATCTTAAGAAAAGTGGCTAAGGGAGACCTTCCAATGTCCAGAGACCTGAGTTACAAAATGAGTCATCACCTGGACTGCATTGCTGACAACAAATTTATCCTCACCCTGAAAGTGTGGTACCTTATTTAAGGACCTGGCTACTCGCCACAATTATCCTGCTATTGGGGTTCAGAAGCCAGTAACCGAAAACATGACTCGTTGACATGCTGAACTGGAGAAGCCTCAAGATCTCTCTGACCTGCCCCCCTATCCACTGCGGCCCCCGCTGTCTCTCCCAAAGCCTTTATCTGAGATCCAGACCCACCACTTTTTCTTCCCCTCCACATAAAACCAATAAGGTAACTACCTGAACAGACCCTTTCATAGGATAATGTACAAGTTAATCTCTGCTCCCTGATCCATTCATTCTCCCTAGTAATTTTGTCAACAGAATTCCTCCTCTTCTCTGCCCTCCCATAACTTGTTTGCCAGGATGATATATAAGCTTCTGTATCCCATTAGGGGATAGAAAATCACTGTGATTCTTCCCATTACCTGTATTAAATACATTTGTATGCCTTTTCTCCTATGAATATGCATATTGCCAGTGATTTTCTTTTCAGGAAACGTTCAGAGGGCCAAGGGAAACTTACTCTTTGGCTCCTCTACTCTGTCAAACTATAATTTTCAAAGCATTGAAAATATGACTGATCAAAGAGGCCAGTCCCAGTGACTCACGCCTGCAATTCCAGTACTTTGAGAGGTCAAGGCAAGAGGATCTTTAGCCCAGGAGTTTGAGATCTGGGCAACATGACAAAAACCCCATCCCTACAAAAAAAAAAAACACACACACACACACACATACAAAAATTAGTCAGATATGGTGGTACGCACCTGTAGTCCCAGCTACTCAGGAGGTTGAGAAGGGATGATCACTTGAGCCTAGGAGGTCAAGGCTGCAGTGAGCCATGACTGTGCCACTCCAGCCTGGGCAACAGAGCAAGACCCTGTCTCCAAAAGTATATGTATAATATGAAAAGATGCCAAAGGCTTATTTAACTCATTAATAAGGAGTGAAGATAAGAGATGGTAAAGCCAGTTCCAAGAGGATTCTAGTAGCAAGGGCTTAAGTAATCCATCAGGAATGGCATTTCAAAAATTTATAAATAAAAATTTCTGGGTTGTATATGAAACTGATTACTGCCCCACAGGGTAATACAATATAATTTTGGAGTTATCTTTGCTGCCAGACAAAATCTACAAGTTAACATGTAAATTCAAAAAGATTTTTATCAACTAGTAAAGGGTACTAAAGAATTAAATAATCCTGGGCCAGACACAGCAGCTCACTCATATAATCCTAGCAAATGGGATACTGAGGCAGGAGGATGGTTCAAGCCCAGGAGTTCAAGACCACCCTGGGCAACAAAGCAAGAACCTTTAAAAATTTAGCCAGAGGCCAGGCTCAGTGGCTCATGCCTGTAATCCCAGTACTTTGGGAGGCCGAGGCGGGCAGATCACAAGGTCAAGAGACCAAAACCACCCTGGCCAACATGGTGAAACCCCGTCTCTACTAAAAAATACAAAAATTAGCTGGATGTGGTGGCATGTGCCTATAGTCCTAGCTACTAGGGAGGCTGAGGCAGGAGAATTGCTTGAACCCAGGAGGCAGAGACTGCAGTGAGCTGGGATTGCACCACTGTACTCCAACCTGGCGTCTGGTGACAGAGCAAGACTTTGTCTCAAAAAAAAAAAAAAAATTTAGCCAGCATGATGGTGTGTGCCTGTGGTCCCAGCTACTCAGCAGGCTGAGGCAGAAGGATCACTTGAGCCCAGGAGTCTAAGGCTGTAGTGAGCTATAATTGCACCACCTCACTCTAGCCTGGGTGACAGAGTGAGAGACCCCATCTCTAAAAAAAAAACAAAGAATGAAACTATAATCCTCAAATGAGCTTATTAAGCAAAACATATGACATGTTGTACTGTTTATTTGATTTCCAAGTTTTAGATTATTTTTCTTAACAATGCCTACTGAAATTATCAGTCTGCATTATCAGAGTTTAGCTGCATGAACATCACTCTTTTCACACCTGTAATCTCAGCACTTTGGGAGGCTGAGGTGGGCAGATCACGAGGTCAGGAGATCAAGACCATCCTGGCCAACATGGTGAAACCCCATCTCTACTAAAAATACAAAAAAATTAGCTGGGTGTGGTGGCACGTGCCTGTAATCCCAGCTACTTGGGAGGCTGAGGCAGGAGAATAGCTTGCACTTGGGAAGTGGAGATTTCAGGGAACTAAGATCACAACACTGCACTCCAGCCTGGTGACAGAGCAAGACTCCATCTAAAACAAAAAAAGAAAGAAAGAAAAAAAAGAAAATCACTCTTTCAACCAAGTAGAATTATCTTCTGCCCTTACTATGTCTGGGAATAATCCTGAAAGAAATTATTGCATATAGGTAACATTATATATAATGCAAAAATATTTTGAATCTTTTAAACTTTTAATACTTTTCTGTTGTCTACTAAAAAGTTCCCAATTTGTTTTTGTTTTGTTTTTTTTCCAGCTCTATTGAGGTTTAATCAACAAATAAAGTTGTATATATTTAAGGTGTACAATGTGATTTTTCATATATGTATGCAATCAAGCTAATGAACATATTCATCATCTCTCATAGTTACCCTTTTGTATGTATAGCAAGAACATTTAAAATTTACTCTCAACAAACTTCAAGCGTACATATGGTATTATTAACTATAGTCACCATGCTATCCATTAGGTCTCCAGAACTTATTTATGCTGCATAACTGAAACTTTGTACACTTTAATCAATACCTCCCCTGTTTCCCCACCCTTGAGCTTCTGGCAACCACCATTCTATCTACTGTCTGCTTCTATGATTTTCACATTTTTATATTCCACATATAAGTGGGATCATACAATATTTGTCTTGCGTCTGACCTATCTCAAGGTTGAAATGAAGGAAAAAATGCTATGGGCACCCAGAGAGAAAGGTCGGGTTACCCACAAAGGGAAGCCCATCAGACTAATAGTGGATCTCTTGGCAGAAACCCTAGGAGCCAGAAGAGAGTGGGGGCCGATATTCAACATTCTTAAAGAAAAGAATTTTCAACCCAGAATTTCACATCCAGCCAAGCTAAACTTCATAAGCAAAGGAGAAATAAAATCCTTTGCAGACAAGCAAATGCTGAGAGATTTTGTCACCACCAAGCCTGCCTTACAAGAACTCCTGAAGGAAGCAGTAAACATGGACAGGAACAACCAGTATCAGCCACTGCAAAATTATACCAAATTGTAAAGACCATCGACTCTATGAAGAAACTGCATCAACTAATGGGCAAAATAACCAGCTAGCAACATAATGACAGGATCAAATTCGCACATAACAATAGTAACCTTAAATGTAAATGGACTAAACACCCCAATTAAAAGAAACAAACTGGCAAATTGGATAAAGAGGCAAGACCCATCGATGTGCTGTATTCAGGTGCACCATCTTACATGCAAAGACATACATAGGCTCAAAATAAAGGGATGGAGGAAGACTTACCAAGCAAATAGAAAGAAAAAAAAAGCAGGGGTTGCACTCCTAGTCTCTAATAAAACAGACTTTAAACCAACAAAGATCAAAAGAGACAAAGAAGGCATTACATAATGGTAAAGGGATCAATGCAACAAGAAGAGCTAACGATCCTAAACATATATATACCCAATACAGGAGCACCCAGATTTATAAAGCACGTTCTTAGAGATCTGCCAGGAGACTTAGACTCCCACACATTAATAGTGGGAGACTTTAACACCCCACTGTCAATTAGACAGATAAATGAGACAGAAAATCAACAAGAATATCCAGGTCTTGAACTCAACTCTGGACCAAGGAGAACTAATTGACATCTACAGAACTCTCCACCCCAAATCAAAAGAATACACATTCTTCTCAGCACCACATTCTACTTATTGTAAAATTGACCACATAATTGGAAGAAAAACACTCTTCAGTAAGTGCAAAAGAATGGAAATCATAAAAAAAACAGTATCTCAGACCACAACACAATCAAATTAGAACACAGGATTAAGACACTCAATGAAAACCGCACAACTACATGGAAACTGAACAACCTGCTCCCGAGTGACTACTGGGTAAATAAAGAAATAAAGATGTTCTTTAAAACCAATGAGAACAAAGACATAATGTACTAGAATCTCTGCAACACATTTAAAGCAATGTGTAGAGGGAAATTTATAGCACCAAATGCCACAAGAGAAAGCAGGAAAGATCTAAAATCAACAGCCTAACATCACAATTAAAAGAACTAGAGAAGCAAGAGCAAACAAAAAAAGCCAGCAGAAGACAAGAAATAACTAAGATCAGAGCAGAACGGAAGGAGATAGAGATACAGAAAACCATTCAAAAAATCAACGAATCCAGGAGCTGATTTTTTGAAAAGATCAACAAAATAGACAGATAGCCAGACTAATAAAGAAGAAAAGAGAAGAATCAAAAAGACACAATAAAAAATGATAAAGAGGATATCACCACTGTTCCCACAGGAATACAAACTACCATCAGAGAATGCTATAAACACCTCTCTGCAAATAAACTAGAAAATCTAGAAGAAATTGATAAATTTCTGGACACATACACCCTCCCAAGACTGAACGGGGAAGAAGTCAAATCCCTGAATAGACTAATAACAAGCTCTGAAATTGAGGCAGCAATTGATAGTCTACCAACCAAAAAAAGCCCAGGACCAGACAGATTCACAGCCGAATTCTACCAATTACAAAGAGGAGCCGGTACCATTCCTTCTGAAACTATTCCAAACAACAGAAAAAGAGGGACTCTTCCCTAACTCATTTTATGAGGCCAGCAGCATGCTGATGCCAAAACCTGGCAGGGACACAACAGAAAAAAGAAAATTTCAGGCCAATATCCTTAGTGAACACTGATGCAAAAATCCTCAATATAATACTGACAAACTGAATCCAGCAGCACATCAAAAAGCTTATCCACCATGATCAATTTGGCTTAATCTCTGGGATGCAAGGCTAGTTCAACATTCATAAATCCATCAACATAATCCATCACATAAACAGAACCAATGACAAAAAACACATGATTATCTCAATACGTGCAGAGAAGGCCTTTGACAAAATTCAATAGCCCTTTATGCTAAAAACTCTCGATAAACTAGGTATTGATGGGATGTATCTCAAAATCATAAGAACTATTTATGACAAACCCACAGCCAATATCAGACTGAATTGGCAAAAACTGGAAGCATTCCCTTTGAAAACCTGCACAAGACAAGGATGCCCTCTTTCACTACTCCTATTCAACATAGTATTGCAAGTTCTGGCCAGGACAATCAGGCAAGAGAAAGAAATAAAGGGTATTCAATTAGAAAGAGAGGAAGTGAAATAGTCTCTGTTTGCAGATGACATGATCATATATTTAGAAAACCCCACATCTCAGCCCAAAATCTCCTTAAGCTGATAAGCAACTTCAGCAAAGTCTCAGGATACAAAATCAATGTGCAAAAATCACAAGCATTCCTATACACTAATAACAGATAGAGAGCCAAATCGTGAGTGTACTCTCATTCACAATTGCTACAAAGCGAATAAAATACCTAGAAATACAACTTACAAGGGATATAGAAGACCTCTTCAAGAAGAACTACAAACCACTGCTCAAGGAAATAAGAGAGGATACAAATGGAAAAACATTCCATGCTGGTGGATAGGAAGAATCATTATTGTGAAAATGACCATACTGCCCAAAGTAATTTATAGATTCAATGCTATCCCCTTCAAGCTACCACTGACTTTCTTCACAGAATTGGAAAAAACTACTCTAAAGTTCATGTGGAGCCAAAAAAGAGCCCACATAGGCAAGACAATCCTAAGCAAAAAGAACAAAGCTGGAGGCATTATGCTACCTGACTTCAAACTATACTACAAGGCTACCGAAACAAAAACAGCATGGTACTGGTACCAAAACAGATATATAGACTAATGGAACAGGGGCCTCAGAAATAACACCACATATCTACAACCATCTGATCTTTGAGAAACTTGACAAAAACAAGCAATGGGGAAAGGACTCCCTATTTAACAAATGGCGTTGGGAAAACTGGCTAGCCATATGCAGAAAGCTGAAACTGAATCCTTTTCTTACACCTTCTACAAAAACTAACTCAAAATGGATTAAAGACCTAAACATAAGACTTGGAACCTTAAAAACCCCAGAAGAAAACCTAGGCAATACTATTCAGGACACAGGCATGGGCGAAGACTTCATGACCAAAACACCAAAAGCAATGGTAACAAAAGCCAAAATTGACACATGGGATCTAATCAAACTAAAGAGCTTTGGCACAGCAAAAAAAGGAAGGAAGGAAGGAAGGACGGAAGGAAGGAAGGAAGGAGGGAGGGAGGGAGGGAGGGAGGGAAAGAAAGAAAAAGAAAGAAAGAGAGAGAGAGAAAAAGAAAGAAAGAAAGAAAGAGAAAGAAGAAGAAAGAAAGAAAGAAAAAGAAGAAAGAAAGAAAGAAAGAAAGAAAGAAAGAAAGAAAGAAAGAAAGAAAGAAAGAAAGAAAGAAAGAAAGAAAGGCCTATCATCAGAGTGAGCAGGCAACCTACAGCATGGGAGAAACTTTTGGCAATCTATCCATCTGACAAAGGGCTAATATCCAGAATCTACAAAGAACTTAAACAAACTTACAAGAAAAAAAACAACCCCATCAAAAAGTGGACAAAGGATATGAACAGACACTTCTCAAAAGAAGACATTTATGCAGCCAACAAACATATGAAAAAAAGCTCATCATCACTGGTCATTAGAGAAATGCAAATCAAAACCACATTGAGATACCATCTCACATCAGTTAGAATGG